>MU224832.1:2087805-2102811 GCA_018584345.1 Thuja plicata | reverse complement strand
CCTATTAGGTCTTAAGGGGTACTATTAGGTCTTTAGGGTCCTGTTAAAGGGTTTCATACATTAGGGTTCAATATGGTTAAGGTTTCATGTTAGGGAACTAATGTTAGAGTTTATGTTGATTTATGTTCAGATTCATGTTAGGGTTAATTTGTTAGAGTTTTGAATGTTAGGGTTCAATATGGTTAGGGTTTCATGTTAAATGGTTCAATATGGTTAAGTTTTCATGTTAGGGTTTCATATGGTTAAGGTTTCATGTTAGACATAAATTCATATGTTTAAAAGGTTTCATGTTAGGGTTCAATACATGGTTAAGGTTTCATGTTAGGGTTTCATGTAACTTGATTCAATATGGTTAAGGTTTCATGTTAGGGTTAATGTTAAGTTTATGTTGATTTATGTTAGGACCTTAATTTGTTAGAGTTTCATGTTACCTGGTTTCATGTTAGGGTTTCATATCTAGTTAAGGTTTCATGTTAGGGTTCAATATGGTTAAGGTTTTATGTTAGGACCTTTCATGTTACGACCTTAATTTGTTAGAGTTTCATGTTAGGCTTTCATATCCAGTTAAGGTTTCATGTTAGGGTTCAATATGGTTAAGGTTTTATGTTAGGGTTTCATGTAACCTGATTCAATATGGTTAAGGTTTCATGTTAGGGTTAATACATTACAATTTATGTTGATTTATGTTTCAGTTTCATGTCTAGGGTTAATTTGTTAAAGTTTCATGTGTTAGGGTTCAATATGGTTAGGGTTTTGTGTTAGGGTTAATGTTAGAGTTTATATTGATTTATGTTTCAGTTTCATGTTAAGACCTTAATTTGTTAGAGTTTCATGTTAGGGTTTCATATGGTTAGGGTTTCATATCCAGTTAAGGTTCATGTTAGGGTTCAATATGGTTAAGGTTTTATGTTAGGGTTCAATATGGTTACCTAGTTTCATGTTAGGGTTCAATATGATTAAGGGTCCTATAATAGACCTTAAGGGTCCTAGGTATAGATTAAAGATTTCTAATAGGTCATCCTCCTATGTTTTAAAGGGTCATACTTGGGTTCTTAAAAAGGTTTAAATGTCAATGTAGGGGTCCTATAGGGTCCTAAGGTATATGTACTAAGGCATGTAATATTTTAACATCTAACTCTACATGAATAACATATATACATACATAAAGTTCTAAAACATATACATGTACATGAGAGAGAGAGAGAGAGAGAGAGAGAGAGAGAGAGAGAGATTCCTAATAAATTTACTAACTTTAAAAGCAATTTAAAAGCAAATATTTTTAATTTCTAACATTTTGTAGTATGGTTTTCTATCATTTTCTAACATGTACTAAGTTACAATTTTTTATAACATTTGCTAACATTCTAATTACGGTTTTCTAATTATAACGAAGTTATAATTTTCTAATATTTTCTAATGTTTTATAATATTTTCTAATGTTTACTAAGTTACAATCTTCTAATATTTACTAATGTATACTAAACTTTACAATTTTCTAATGTTTACTAAGTTACAATTTTATAATATTTTCTAATGTATACTAAACGTTTTTCTAATATATACTAAGTTATGTAATTTTCTAATATTTTCTAATGTATACTAAGTTACAATTTGCTAATATTTTCTAATGTATACTAAGTTACAAACATTTGCAAACATAAATATACTATGATTTTTTAATGTTTTCTAATATTTTCTAACATTCTACTATGATTTTCTAACATACTACTATAATTTTCTAACATATTCTAAAATTCAACTATTATTTTCTAACATTTCTACAAACTAAATATTATTTAAAATAAATAATTAATTAAAATAAATATAAAACATACAACTTACAATAAAAAATGAGAAAAATGTGCGTACTTGATACTACTAACAATCACAAGAGGTCGGAGAAGCTTGGGAGCTGCTGACGTCGTACTGGTCATCACCGGTTCGCTCTAAGCCCCGGGTCCACAAAATCTCGAAAAGTGAATAGTAAAAATGAAATGGTTAGTCGAAAATTTATACAAATTCTGACGAAAAATGGCTTCGCGCAAACTATCCTACGTGGGATACTTCGCACGAAACCTATTAGTCACTTCGCGCAAAGTGTTGGCTTCATGCGAAGCCACTAATTTTTCTATTTTTTTAGAAAGTCCGAAATCCTTTGTCCCAAAAAGTGGGACACACTATTGTGATTTCACCCATATGTGTGTATATACACACACGTGTGTATATACACATGTGTATATATATATATATATGTGTGTGTAAATCTATATACATGTATGTGTATATATACACACGTGTGTGTATACACACACACGTGTGTGTGTATATATACACACATGTATGTAAATAGATACACATGTGTATGTATATATACACACATGTATGTAAATAAATACACGTGTATATATACGTGTATGTATATATACACACATGTATGTAAATAAATACACATGTGTATATATACACACATATGTGTGTATATACACACACGTGTGTATACACATACATGTGTATATATATGTGTGTATATATATACACATGTATGGATATATATATACATGTGTGTATATATACACACATGTATATATATGTGTGTACACACACACACACACACACACACACACACACACACACACACACACACATATATATATAATATACACATGTGTGTGTATATGTGTGTGTACACAAGTTAAAAATACAAATTGTTCAAATTAATTAAAAAAATGAAAAATAATCCTTATTCCATTTCCACATTATAGAATCGAAACGCTAAATAGATTAATTCTCAGTCAATAACCTTATTACAACTTCCATATTTGATTTTGATAAGTTAAATTTATCTCTTGAATCATAGCATAATCTATCCTTCTTCCTTTAAAAATTCATCAATGATCTGGACAATAAATGCTGCAACTTCTTTCTTTAAAAATCAGTAATGACCTCTGCAATCCCGGTTGTAATTTTCTCCTCTAAGATCCAGAAATGATTTTTACAACAAATGCTACAACCTGCAGTGACATCAATTGCTTAAATTGGAGAGCTTTGCTTAGATTTGCATGATTAAATACAGTTTATTATGTAACATCAACAGTATAATTTAAGAAGAGCTTGCGAGCCTCTCATGGCGAAGATCGCTCTGTCAGAAATAAAATCATCGCTTCTCTTTCTGCAGTGTCAAACTTCCACAGATCTCATAATATATGACATTGGAGTAGGGTCAAAGGCATTATAAAATGAAGAACATTAAAAAGTCTTCTCAGGAGGTGATATTGATCATATGAAATTATTGAATTGTAAATTGTAAATACTATGTAGACTAGCCTTTTTAGTTGGGTATTGGCTTATAATATTGTTTATGTTATCAGATTTCTATAATTCATCATAATATTATTTAGTTGTTTCTGGATTTGATTGTGTAAGCATGAAGGTTTAGGATCACACTCTGTGATCTATCATCAGAATATTTAGAGAATGCCAAGATATGTAAGATTGTGAGTTCATGGAGTGTGATCTGAAACATTGATGCTAAAAAAGTTACACAATCGTATACAGAAGCAACTAAAATCGAAGTCTTGTTTGCTATTATCTCTAGTCAAATATTAAAGACATGTATAATCAGACTTAAACACCACATTCTAAGATTTGAATTGTTTGTTTCGACATATTTAGAAATTTCAGCTGAAATCAGATTAATAAATGAATTCTACTTAAAAAAAGCTATTGCAATTTTGAATAAAAGATCTAAACCAATATAAATTTAGAATGTATTTTTTAAACTTGACTCACATCTATCCACTAAATGTAAAATTAATTACAAAGTACTCCAATTTCCAATAGGTCATGTCAACCTAATTTGATGGGCCTGTCAACTCTGATTTAAATTCTCTGCATGGCAGCAGTAGCAATGAGCATGGCCCAATCTACAGGACACTTTAACAGGAATGTGACAACATCAGAAAAGGCATTCAAAGTTGTAAAAGATGGAATGGATATCAAAACTTAAGAAGAAATCAAATAAATAACCAGATAATTGACCCTTTTCTCTGTCTTCTCCATCAATGAACACCAGAAATGCTGTATCTCTCTGGAACTGTTTATCAGCATTATCATTTTAGAACAAAATTAATAAACACAAATGTTAGGGCATACCTTATTTGAGAAGAAAATTAGATGTCTTGTATGTACAAACAGGATAAACCAAGAGTTGCAAGACAAAATGAACATTGCCCTGTTCAGGAATTTCAACTGTCAAAGATTTGAGAAAACACTAGTGGTGGTGAAAATTTCTCATGAGGAACTGAAGTCTCACTTAAAATCAACTTGGTTTCCACTTCCATTGCCTGTCACATTCAGTTTCAATAGAATTACATTATACTCATAAAGATTTGATTTGTCATTAATTAAATAAGAAGAAGTTAATAAGACTTTGATGTGATGTTGAAGTTAAAAGATTTTTAATAAGTCTATCAAAGATCAAATTTTGTTGAGTGCGAAATTTTGAATCATAAAAAATGAAGTCGAAATCATACTTGAACAAAGTTAGTAAAACAGATACCCCTCGATTCTCAGCTCTTAACAAAAGAAATTCACCTTAGCAACTCATATCCCATATGGAAATCATCCTTTGCTGATCTCCTCTTTTAATGGTTCAGGAAATCCAAACAGTTTTCTGAGCATGCTTATCAATGGGCTGAAGCAGCGACCATAACAGAGATTGACTGCCATTGTTGGAAGCTGCACATTCGATACGCTAACTGTTGCTTCTAAACCAACTTAAAACTTTATAAAAATAATTTTGCAAATGTGTTTATCCCACTGTTTCCACAAAAAGTCTAAGATTTTGCAAATGTCTTCAATCACAATCCAATGCCCCTATCTGTTCCCCCCATGGCCTCGTGATGCATGCCCCTTGTTCCATATTTTGGACAAAAAGCCTTTGAAGTTATCTGTATGTAATCAGAATCCAATTATTGGAGATTAGTTTGCTTTTCTAAGTGACCACTAATGTCTAAGAATGTCAGAATTTGTCAAAAGAGGAATATATCCGTGACTTTTGATTTGTCAGGGATGTCTGATTTCTATGTTGTTATCCAATAATCACCAAGGCAATTATGCAACCTTCATCAAACGTGGAAGATGCCTAGACTACCACTATGAGAAAGTAGATCTAAATACCGGTGAAATGACTATCAGAAAGAAATCTAGTATAACATTTATTTTTATGTTAATCAGCAATAAAATAAGAATGTTGTCTTTTACAAAATTACAAAATGATTATTTATAGCAAGGTTAAGAATAGACTATTAGCAGCACACTAGCACCATAGCTAGTAACCTGCATTAAGAGTGGGGGCCAAAAAAGGAGAGACTGGAGGGTGATTTTTTTTTGTTGACAGACAACAGTCTAAGCGATACTATCACTATGGTCCCCACCACCAGGGGGAGGTGGTGAAACCTCATTGTGAGACTATCACCATAAAGAGCATAGTGCTGGCAATCATGCACATCATCAATCGCAGGTTGGATCAAATTAGGAGTAATAGTTGGAGGAGGGTCCACAAGGCCAGAGACTGCTACACTAGCATCAAAAGGTGGAGTCAGGTTCACCAGGTTTGAGGAGGCCAAATTTGTAATAGGAGCATCATCATCATCATCAACTTGTAAAGAGTCATCAAAGGAAGAATCGATCAGAGGCCAGAATGGTCAAATGATTATCATTAGCATCCTTAAACCAAGTGACAACACCTTTACAACGTGAGAGAACAATATGTAGCCAAATGATTTGTAGAGAAGCATCACCAACATCGAAAGGGGATGCACTCATAGTCCAACAATTGAGTCCATGACCTACCACCAACCATATAACCACATCCTCCAGAAGGGGTGTGAAGATGTCAATGTCAACCAAAATGTAAGCGAAGGTAGAGAGGCTCATAGTGCACGTGGCCTCATCCACCTTTAAGAAATAACCAATAGAGTTGTCGATGGCATTTTTTATTTGACTGTTTGCCTATAAAATTATAAGTGAAATAGAATACATGTGCATGTTATCCTTTTGTTGTAATGATATTTTGTATTGTGGGTAAAGATTATTCCAATAAAAATAAAATTTGTTTATGTTTGGGTAAAAATTTGGTAAAACTTTCTTATTAATATATTTGGGTGAGAATGATGTGAGTCTTGCCTATCAATAGTTATTCTTACAATTCACATCCTTTGAGATGTTATTTTATCTATTACAGTCTAGAATTATTTCACAAGTGGGAGTACTTTTCCAAGCATTTCATATAAATGGATTTTTCTTGCATGCTCCCTATTTTTAAAGTCCTTTCTAAACTCACTTTGACCCCTCTCTTCCAACTCTTCTTAAACTCAAATTGCAATAGTGTAAGTTTGGGGAGATCTATGAAGTGGTGAGGATGTTCTTCAGTGTCAAATTCAAAAATATTTGAGTATTTTAATTAGTGAAAAATATCGATAGAGTTCTTGAGACTTGGTCTTTCTAAAATACTTAAAGTATCTAGTGAACTAAAATTTGGTATTTCCGTGATGAAGACGAGTTAAAATTCTCCTTTAAAAATTATTTAAGAAGAGAATTAAGTAAGGAATGGTCACGTTGTCTAGTAGAAAAACTAAAACATCTAGGATTAAATAAGTGTCATTAATTAAGAATATAATCACTTTGAAATTATCAAATTTGCATATATTGATAAGGAGTTGATTGAGAAATAGACTCCCTGACTAGATAAATATTTGAAATTGATTTACATTATACTTTCCCCATGTCAAGTAAATTATTTGAGGGGAGAGAAACATCAAGATAGCTTCAAAATTACATTTTTAGCTTCAAGTCCACAATGCCTAACATAAATCTTCGTAAATATGAACTATGTGAAGGGTATCCTATTACAAGTACTTTTCAAAACCTTTGTTTAAGTAAGCTTACAGTCAAGGAAACTTTGTGTTGCTGATAAGATAGACATATATTAGTCAATATCAAACTTTGTTACATCCTCAAAAAAGGAACATAGCCCAATTGGGATCTCTTGACATGTGAGTAAGCTCAAATTGCCTTTCATTCTTTAATGGTGGTTGGTCACTTGTTCATAACCATGCTACAAAAGAGTTAAGTAGAATATTTACAAAGCTTTTAAAAACATTGATTATTATCCTATGATGTTTTGACTTCAATATGGAGATATATGATAGATCTTAGAGTATAAAAATAATTTTAAATGAGTGTACCTAAGAGTTCTATACACAAATAAGAGTGAACCTAAAAATCCTAGAATTAAGATTGTCCATAGTCTTTAAAGAAATTAGAACCTCATAAACAGGTACATACTTATGTAGTGTGCATATTCCTAATTAGAACCTTCTTATGAGGTTCTAATTGAAATAGGGGAGCTTCTAATTTACCATTCTTTTAATTTAAAGATGTTAAAATGTATTCAAATACAAAAGAGATACAAAATAAATAGAGAACCCAGAAGAGACAACACATTCTAGGTAAATGCAATTACATGAATAAATATTCAAAACAAAACTTTATTTTAATCTTTATTTTGTGCCGACTAGCAATCATGGTATACAATGGGACACATTTCATTGAAGCAATTTTGTCAAAACATTCAAAGGATTTGCTTATATTCCACATTTTAAATGTGTGTCAACTAGTATTCCCACATGAAGCTCACATTTCTGCCAATCATTATAATGTTTTTTAAGTTATTTATAATAACCAACTTTCTCGTGGAATGTTAAATCCACAACCAAAATTATCTTGAATCAAAGGTAGATGATCATTAAGAATGAAAAACTTAGTACCACATTCGCTATCTTCAAATGAACATCTTCCTATAAGAAGGGAAGAGCATTATTCTATGTAATACCTTTCCATACGAAATGGGATAATATTTTCCATATTTCTAAAAAAATCAAAGTCTAATAGGAAGTGATTCCTTTCCCTCATCCACAGTTTGTTCTTTCAATGGGGGTGTGAGTTACAATCCACTTCAATTCTAGCTTTACTTTTAAATAAAAAAATGAATGTCAAGAAGAAAGTTTGTGCTTCATCTTTGTGAGCATCACCTAGATACAATGAGTGCAAGTGTTCCATTCATTCTCATGAGAGATGGGTTCATGTGAACCACTGGTCATGAGACACGGGTCAATGATTTTGACTCAAAAAACTACAAAGTTGAATCCTGATAGAAATATCACAACAAGTTACTTATTAATACATTTTACAGAGTATGAAGTCGGATGTTGTTTATTAATAGTTATTCTTATAATTCACATCGTTTGAAATGCTATTTTATCTATTGCAATAGTTTAGAATTGTTTCACAAGTGCACCTACTTTTCCACACATTTCACAAATGGACTTGTCTTCCATGCTTCTTATTTTTATACTCCTTTCTAAATTCACTTGGACCCCTCTCTTCCAATACTTCATTAACTCAAATTATGATAGTTGAATGGTTCTGAATGAGCCCACCAGGGAAAGTCTCAAGCTAAGTGCAAAGGTTCTGACATCATAAGAGGTGACCCCAAGGATCGTTATCCCAGGCAGATTTTGGAAAAATGGATACCCCTCAGTTCTTCGCTCTTAGCCGAAGAGGTTCTATGAACCTCCAATGAATAAATTTCTAATAGTGCAAGTTTGGGTTGATCGATGAAGTGATGATATTTTTCAATGTCATATTCTACAATGCTTGAGTTTTTTAAATTACTGGAAAACATCAATAGAGTTCTTGAGACTTGGTATTTCTAAAATACTTGAAATATCTAGTGAACTAAAATCACTATTGTCGTGATGGTGGGGAGTTAAAATTCTACTTTAAAACTATTTAAAAAGAGAATTAAGTAAGACATTGTCACATTGTCTAATAAAATAGTTGAAACATTTAGGATTAAATAAGTCTGATTGAAATAAGAACAAAATCACTTTAAAATTACTAAATTATAATATACTGATGAGTTGTTGATTAAGAAATGGACTTGTAAGTGAATTGTGTTAATTTTTTTTCCTTATGTCAAATATATGATTTGAGAGAAGGAGCATCATGATAGCTTCAAAATTTTAAAAAAATTGGCTTCAAGTCCACAATACCTAAAAAAATCCTAGTAAATATGAATAATATGAAGATTGATCTATTACAAGTCCTTCTAGAAACCTTCCTTTAACTAACAAGCTTACAGTCAAGGAAACTTTGTAATGTGCATAAGATAGACATATGTTAGTCGATGTGAAAGTTTATAACATCTCAAGAAAGGGAAAATAGCACAATTGTGAGCTCTTGACATGCGAGTTAGCTTAGATTGTCTCTCATTATTTAATGGTAGTTTCTTTATTCTTGCATAGCCATACCACAAAAGAGTGAAATAAAATATTGAGAAATTTTTGTTAGGAATAATAGTCCACCAACACAACTGAGAGGGGGGGGGGGGGGGANGGGGGGGGGGGGGTGAATTAGTTGTGAGACAAATTATTAAACATTAAACTTTATACATCAAAACTTTAATCCAATGAAGTAACATAATCATAACCTCTTCTTTACATCTAGCAGACACAAGCTCGCAGCTTCAACGAATACATTTCCACACTCTTTACACACACTTTCCAATAAGAAAATCTCTCTCCTATATACCCTATTACAATAATCAATTAGGTCGGCCAATTAGGCTTCCCCAATATAAAAATGATTACATAACCTCTTTCTAAGATACAAATTGTACATATAATAAGTAAACATCAAATATAATCCATCAAATATAATATAAGATCCGTAATCTACACTCGCAGTTCATAATACACGCTTCATATTTGAAGTCGGCCCCAAATAGGTCTCCTCCAGGACACATGCCACAACTGACATCACCGAGAGTCCTATGACTCGCTAAACATAAACAACCTTCCTTAACATGTCTTCTTTCATCCCTTAAGCTTGTATTACCTGAATCCATCTCGTACGTAAGTTATTCTCAAAACACAGAGACTAACTCTGTCAAAGATCATTGTCACCATCTAGTACCCAGTCTTCACTAAAACATTTGTAACTCATCCAATAGATAATATTAAGCCATGCAACCTTAGACATAAGATCACAACATATCCCTTTACATATCAAATACCTTCGCTTGCTCTGGATCAATAGTACAGTACATGTACACTTCTATCATCATCAAGCAACAGTAATAGCCAGTCTGATCTCTCACCATAGAAACATATGTTGACATCAGTGACAAAACATGAATGCCAATAACAACATCAGAAACCAATTCCAACAATCTCTCCCTTTGTGGCAACATATGGGAAAATCAATCAACCCAAAATTACTCTCTCAATACAATCTTCTCAATATCCTCAACACAACTCTCCCTAAAATAGTAAGGATTTTCTCATAGAATCTCTCCCCCTTTGACAAAAATGGAAAAGGGTGGGCCATAACTCTGCTTCAGACCATCTTCCTTCTGTAAGGTGTAGCTTTTTAAAATCTTCATGCCTCCAACAACTAGGTGCAAAATCACCCAAATGTGTTCTATAATATTCCTGCGATCACTACCCCTGAGGAGTAGATCCATACATCAAGTCTAGAAAATGATATAGCTCTAAAATCTACTAGACTGATGCATTCATGCACCAATTTAGTTCTCTCAAGGAGGGGCTCGCACCCCAAGCATACCTCTGAGATACTCAGAGGCATCCTTTGGCAAAGGTTTTGTAAGTATATCTTCTATTTGTTCCTTTGTGCTGATATACTCCAATCTAATCTCCTTCTCTGCTACCTTGTCTCTCAAGAAATGACACTTAATGGAAATATGCTTAGTCTTTGAATGCATTACTGGATTCTTTGACATATTCACTATGCTAGTGTTATCACAATGGATAACCACTGGCTCATCAAAATTTATCCCAATATCCTTTAACATTTGCTTCATCCAAACAATCTATGTGCAATTTATAGCAGCAACAACATACTCAGATTTAGTAGTAGACTGAGCTATACAATCATGTTTTTTTTACTTAACCAAGAAAACAATCATTTCCCAAGAAAGAATGCATCACCACTTGTACTCTTTCTTTCATCATTATTTCCTACCCAATCAGCATCAGCATAAGCATGTAAATCAAAATCATCAACTTTTTTATACCATAAGCCATAATCCAGTGTTCCTTTCAAATATCTAAATATTTTTTTTACAACAACAAGGTGTGTCTCTTTAGGATTTGCTTGATATCTTGCCACAATTCCAACTGCATTAGCAATTTCAGTTCTGGTGTGAGTCAGATATTGTAAGCCTCCAATCATAGATTTGTACTTTGTCTGAAAAACACTCTGAGATTCTTCAGTAGTAGTAAGCTTGTGACCAATAACCATAGGTGCTCCAACAGGTTTACAATCTTCCATTCCAAAAAATTTCAACATTTCTTTAAGATACTTTGTCTGAGAAATAAAAATACCACTCTTGTTCTGATTAATATGCAATCCAAGGAAAAATTTCATCTCACCAATCATTGACATCTCAAATTCACTTTGCATTTCTTTCGAGAACCTTTTACTCATTACATCATTTTCTCCAAAAATGATATCATCAACAAAAACTTCAACTATTAGAATTCCATCTTCATTGGCTCTTAAGTACAAATTGTTGTCTGCATTACCTTTTCTAAAACCAAGACAAAGTAGATACATGTCTAATCTTTCATACCATGCTCTTGGTACTTTCTTCAGTCCATACAAATCTTTCTTCAACTTTAAAACCATGTCCTCATCTTCTGTGATTTGAATTCTATTCAAAGTATAAATAGTAGTGCCAACAACTTCTCTCCAATGAACATGAGATACATTTCTTTCCAGCAACATAGTTCTAAAAACATCTAATATTATTATGTTTCTTCAGTCTGCTATCCCATTTTTTTGTGGTGTCCTAGGAGCAGATCTTTTTCTATATATTCCTTTCTCTTCGCAGTAGGTATTGAACAAATATGAAGTAAACTCTCCACCTCTATCTAATCTCAAACATTTTATCTTTAAGCTTGATTCATTCTCAACTTACTCTTTGAATATCTTGAATTTTTCAAAAGCCTCAGATTTCTCTCTTAGATATGTAGCCTACATCATCCTAGAAAAGTCATCAAAAAAAAGTATAAAATACATTTCACCATAGTAAGATCTTGTTCTTGTAGGACCACACAGATATGTATGCACTAGATCCAACTTCCCTTTCGTTGAGTAAGAATTTCTTTTAAAACTACTTCTAGTATTTTCCCCATTACACATTCTCTACACATGGTGTTAAATGGTTTCACAATATTCGGTAGGTCTCTAACTGCATTAGTCATACTTGCCTTCACAATATTATCAAAATTCACATGAAAAAATCTTCTATGCCATAACCAACTGTCATCAGCCTTCACAACAAAACAAGAGGCCTCAAATGTATTTAATTCAAATACTTTACCTCTAGATTTAGTACCAAATGCAATCAAGTCTCCTTACTTACTTCTGATAGAGAAATTCCCATCAATGAATTTCAATTGATAACCTTTATCCACTAGTTGTCCAACTCTCAAAAAATTATGCATAAGTCTATCAACAAGTAACACATTGTCAGTATTGGTCTTTCCATCTAGAGAAATAGATCCAAGTCTAATGATAAGCTTAGGAGTATTGTCGCCAAGTTTCACAACACCACAATCATACTTGGCTAGCTTAACAAATTTATTTCTATCTCTAGTCAGATGGTGTGAACAACCATTGTCTATGACCCATTCAGATTTATTTTCAACATGTGACACTAAGGCTCTTTCTTCATGAATAGGTTCATCATCCTTGATAGCAATAAATCCAATCTCATCATAATTAATATCATCACCATTAAAAACACCTTCACTAGCATAGTAGCATTCCTTATCCTTAGGTTTATAAAACTTAGATTTATGCTTTGGAACCCTTGTAGGACATCTAGATGCAAAATGACCTATCTTATTACATGAAAAAAATTTCAGAGGTAACTTTCCTTCAAACTTACCCTTAGCTCGCTTTTCTCTTCTAGCGATCAGGGCCACAATTTCATCTAAATTTATTTCTTCTTCCTGTATTTGTTCCCAGTCATCAACATATTCACCAAGCTCTTCTCTCAAGTCACTTATGCTAGTGCTCACAGTTCTTGATAAAGTCCTTTTATTTTTATGCATAGTCGCCTTGAATTTTGTCTCAAATTTAGGTAATGAATCTCCCAGCTCTGCGGCCTCAAAAGTAGTTAATTTTGCAATCAACATCTCTCTATTAAATTTCATTGTTAAAGGTATGATCTCTTCTATAGCTTGCACTTTAGTCTTGGAAATAGGTGTCAAAGATCTAAGAATATTTATGATCACTTCTTCTTCATTGTATATGCCTCCAGAGTTTCTAATCCCAATAACAACCTTGGTGACTCTCTGTACATATTCTCTAATGTTCTCATCATCTCTCATTTCCAGATTTTCCATCCTTGTCTTCCAGTTTTTCAACATTGGCTTCTTAGTAAGCTTGTCTCCTTCATATAGTGCTTCCAATTTTGACCAAATTTTATGTGCTGAATCCAAAGCTTTAACGTCTATGAATTCACCTTCAGAGAGCGCACTAATTAGTGCTTCTCTTGCACCCATGTTATATAAAAATAGTTTTTTTTCTTCATCAATTGCTTTATCTAGTTCATCCTCAGCCTTCATCTGTACATCCTTCCTTGTAATCATCCAGTAGTTGATTCCAAAGCATAGCAAATGTGTTCTTATCTTTTTCTTCCAACTATCAAATTTTTTAGGATCAAACTTTGGACTATCCTTCCTATAGAATGCCATCTTCAGGATCACCTCAAGTGATGACATGTAACCGATTAAATGTTTGATAATGTTAAGTTGAAGCTAATGCAAGGCATTAAATAAGTTAATGGTTTGTATTGTCATTGATGTCAACTTGATATCATCTATATGGTCATGTACATAATGCCAAAAATTTCAGAGAATCAATGGAACAAAGGTTATGCTTTCAACAATGTATAAAATTCAAGTACTCACTAAGTGACAAATAACACCGACAGAGTGCACACCATCGGTAAAGGCAAAGAAGAAAAGTCACAGTGAGACCCAACAAGAAGAAGATAGTGTTGCCCGACGAAGCAAACTATAGAGTTTCCCGACAAGTAAAAATCCAATGATGCTCGACAGACGGAAATACTGAAGTTAATTGTAGTCACATCTACAAAACTGGCAGTTGTAACCGACGACTAACTGAAGAGTTGACCAACGGAATAGAGAGTTTAGAAAATGACAAAATATCTAGCTGGCAAGAGCTAAAGATAGACTTAAATGGTTGTTTTCTTTGTTTTATTCGACCAGAGTTAAGTAATTGATTTAAAACTAATTTATACAGTTGGAATAAAGATAACTACGAGACAAATCAGGAGTTATGCTTTAAATCAAATTGCCTAGATTGTCTTTTACGCCAAGAATCAAGAAATAGTGAATATCATGTCTATATAAGAGACAAGCTTAATTCATTTTTGTATCACATGAAAAGGGGATTAAGGGGAGTAAATAGAAAGAGGATGCTAAAGAGAAACTGATGAAGAACAAATTCATGTAGTACTAATCAATCAAGATGAAGGAGAGCTAAGGAATTCTGTAGACACTGACAAACAGTAAGCACAGCATCACAAAGAAAAAATTATGGAGCACAAAAGAATTGAATTGATACATTGATCACAGAGGTAATGTACTTAAATAGATCTAAAAATCTACAATTCAAGTTGCATTAAAAACAGGTCATTTTGTTTCAGTTTAACCATTGAAGCATCAAGTCTCTTAACAAAGTAGGACTTAACAGTCTTTTATATATTGAGGTACATCCCAAGGAGTGCCAAAAAGGTTGATTCATGAAAGTAGAATTGGATATGCCCGATGCCTATTGACAGTCTAAGAGAGAGGTTGATTCAAGGATGGCAGCATTAGATGCCCG
>MU224832.1:2060306-2083048 GCA_018584345.1 Thuja plicata | reverse complement strand
AAGTTCAAGAAAAAGAGGTGATACTTGAGTATGTGCAATCCAAAGAACAATTAGCTGATATCTTCACCAAGCCACTGCCCAGGGATACATTTGAGTACCTGAGAAAAAGACTAGGGGTCAAACCCTTATCTACCAGTCAGTAAAATGACTGAAGGCTACATCAACCTACATATTATCAGAATACCATCCATGTTGATGCAAGCAACCAGATGAACTTAAAAGCTATATCTATATACAGACAAGTATATATCAGAACTAAGCACCAAAGATTATTGTTGTATTTTTTATGGATAAGGGAAATTCAAGGAATATATTATGGATAGGAGGAAAACGATTGTTTGACATAAATGTCAGATATTTGTAAAATATTTTTTTGGCATTGTTGTCAAAGGGAGATAGATTATCCATATTATCACATTCTCACATTCTCCTGAGAAAGACTATCCATTATCAGATTACTCCAACAGGGAGAGATTATATCCTTAAGAAGAGAAAGTTGTATGAAAGATAATACAAAGGGAGAGTTGCTGATGCTAAAAAGAGAAAAAGACATCAAAATAGGAAAACAGTCAAAAGGAGATAAATTGACACAAGAAAAGGAATCAACACATCAGAAGAAAAGAGAACTGTAAGAATCAAATCTAAGCTAAAACAGATCTTACTGAAGTTCAAACATTTATCAGTTGACAAAAGGGAGAGATTGGTAGTTTGACGAATCTCAACAATTGTTTTTCATATTGTATTAGAAATAGTATAGTGTGATAATATAAGTTTGTTGGCATCAATGAAAAAGGGAGAGATTGATGACATGTAACTGATTAAATGTTTGATAATGTTAAGTTGAAGATAATGCAAGGAATTAAATCAGTTAATGGTTTGTATTGTCGTTGATGTCAACTTGATATCATCTGTACGGTCATGTACATAATGCCAAAGACTTTAGAGAATCAATGGAACAAAGGTTATGCTTTCAACAATGCATAAAAGTCAAGTATTCACTAAGTGATAGATAACACCGACTGAGTGCACATAATCAGTAAAGGCAAAGAAGAAAAGTCTCAGTGAGACCCAACGAGCAGAAGACAGTGTTGCCCGATGAAGAAAACTACAGAGTTTCCCGATGAGTAAAAATCCAATGATGCCCAACGGATGGAGATCCCAAAGTTAACTATAGTCACACCAACAGAACTGACAGTTGTAACCGACGAGTAACTGAAGAGTTGACCGACGGAACAAAGAGATTAGAAAATGACAAAATATCTAGCTGGCAAGAGCTAAATATAGACTTAACTAGTTGTTTTCTTTGTTTTATTTGACCAGAGTTAAGTAATTAATTTAAAACTAAATTATACAGTTGGCATAAAGATAACTACGAGACAAATCAGGAGTTATGCTTTAAATCAAATTGGCTAGATTGTTTTTAATGCCAAAAATCAAGAATCAAGAATCAAGAAATAGTGAATATCATGTCTATATAAGAGACAAGCTTAATTCATTTTTGTATCACATGAAAAGGGGATTAAGGGGAGTTAATAGAAAGAGGATGCTAAAGAGAAACTGATGAAGAACAACTTCATGCATTACTGATCAATCAAGTTGAAGGAGAGCTAAGGAATTTTGTAGACACTGACAAATAGTAAGCACAACATCACAGAGCAGAAAGTATGGAGCAAAAAATAATTGAATTGATACATTGATCAAAGAGGTATTGTACTTAAATAGCTCTGAAAATCTGCAATTCAAGTTGCATTAGAAATAGGTCATTTTGTTTCATTTTAACCATTGAAGCATCAAGCCTCTTAACAGAGAAAGACTTAACAGTCTTCTATATATTGAGGTACATCCCAAGGAGTTCCAAAAAGGTTGATTCATGAAAGTAGCATTGGATATGACCAATACCTATTGACAGTCTAAGAGAGAGGCTGATTCAAGGATGACAGCATTAGATGCCCGATACTAAGTGACAATCTATATGTATAAAATCCTCTAACAAGGTCACACCTAATAGTGTGTTTGTAACCTTTAACAGGGTTGGCTCCTAACATGGCTCACTTCAGAAGAGTGAAAATTTGGGGTACTGGTCCTAGTGGTTTTTTCCCTTAACAAGATCTCCATGTTAAAATCCATGTGTTATATGTGTGTATGATATATTTCTTTACTATTTTGTATCTTACATAATTCATTCTAGATTCATCGGTATACTCTGCATATTTACTGTATTTCGGTAAATAGTTATACTGCTTATTAGTAATCAAGGAGAATAAGGACAGACAAGGAAAATTGACAGACAATTAATCATTATAAGTATTTAATGGCATGCATCTTGTAGGGACATAATAATCTGAGGTTTATTGATTGGTGGTTAAGTTTAAGGATATGTTTTTGAGGCCACTGATTCACCCCCCCTCTTAGTTATTACTAACATCAAGTTGTTAAGCTTTCTCTCTAAGGACCAATAGCTCTAATACCAATTGTTAGGAATAATAGTCCACCTATACAACTGAGAGGGGGGGGTGAATTAGTTATGAGACATATTATTAAACATAAAACTTTATACATCAAAAATTTAATCCAAATGATAACACAGTAAATGCCAACACCATAAAACAATGCTATGTTGTTGAGGAAGCCTTGTTAAAAGTAAAACCTCGGTGGGAATTAGCACCCACAAATGATGTACTAAGAGTATAGTATCCCTATTAAAGTATTTAGCCATGTTAGGATCTTATTGATGCATTAGAGTACACAGTCCTTGTTAAAGGACATACCCTATTAGGAGTCAAGAGTAACAGTGGGCTCACTACCCAGGCACACTACCTAAAGAAGGTCCAATCCACCCTTAGGACTTACTATCCTAAATACAAATGCATATGAGATATCAAATCTAGTGAACTGTCTGATAGCAACTATATTTTCTTGGTTAGTTCCAATGAAGTAACATAATCACAACCTCTTCTTTACATCCAATAGACACAAGCTCACAACTTCCACAAATACATTTCCACTTAGCTCACTCTTCACACACACTTTCCAACAAGAAAAGATCTCTCCTAAATACCCTATTAAAATAATCAATTAGGTCAGACAAATAGGCTTCCCCAATGTACAAATGATTACATAACCTCTTGCTAAGATACACACGATACCTATAACAAGTAAACATAAAATTTAATCCATCAAATATAATATAAGATCTGCAATCCATGCTCACAATTCATAATACATGCTTCATATCTGAAGTCGGCCCCAAATAGGTCTTCTCCAGAACACACACCACAACTGACGTCACCAAGAGTCCTATGACCCCTGAAACATAAACAACCTTACTTAACATTTCTTCTTCCATCCCTTAAGCTCGCATAACCTAAATCCATGTCGCAAGTAAGTTATTCTCAAAACACGGAGACTAACTCTATTAAAGATCATTGTCATCGTCCAATACCTAGTCTTCACTAAAACATATGTAACTCATCCAATATTTAATATTAAGCCATGCAACCTTAGACATAAGATCACAACATATCCTTGTACATATCACCATCTTTTCTCACTTTGGATCAACAATACAGTACCTTACACTTCTGTCAGTCATCAAGAAACAATAATAACTAGTCTGATCTCCCTCCATATAAATATATGTTGACATTAGTGACAAAACATGAATTCCAACAACAACATTAGAAACCAATTCTAACAAGATTTTTAAAGTATTAATTATTACCTTATGATATTTTGACATCAATGTGGAGATAGGACCAAGACTATAAAAATAACTTTAACTGATTGTAGCTAAGAGTTCTATACACAAATAAGAGTGAACCTAAAAATCCTAAAATGAACATTGTCCAAGGTTGTTTAAAGAAATTAGAACTTCATAATAAGTTACACACTTATATGAAGTATATGCACATTCCTTGTGATAAATTTTCTCTATGAAACTTCCACTAAAGGTGGATACAAATTGTTGCACTTACTTAATAGTGATAAGTAAAAAGTCATTCCCTAGTTGAGACAAGGGGGTTTCTGATTTATCATTCTAGGTAGAACACAAATAGACAAAGAAATCCTCAAAACACAGCTTTCTTCCTATACAAAACAAGACCAAAACTCACATCCATAAATTATCTTGAATAAAAATTAGATGATCATCAAGAATAAAAATTTCAAGTACCCGATTCGCTATCTTCAAAGGAACATTTCCCAATTATATGGGAAGGGTATTATTCTATATAATATCTTCCTTCCAATCCAAAAATTGAGACCCGAGAGTGGTCATCTCCATATTAAAGGTTCTAGGTACAACATCTACAAAATATTTTAAAGATTGAAAAGTGTTAGACAAGTTTTTACAATCCTTATAAATTCTTACAGCCAACAATAGGTACTTTGACTACTCTTTGATTGCTCATTCTAACCTTTGACAAATGAGTAAATACCTATAAAACCTTTACACAGAAAATTCATACGTGATATCAACATCCACTACTATATTACCTTTTCCAAGAAGAAAGAAAAAAATAAAGCATACAGATTGTGATACTCTAAACATTAATTTACATTTGTGACTTCCAAAAGAAGTCTAACAAATTACCTAATCCTAATCCTTTATTTTCCACACCTCTTCCATTATGTGCACTTGTAAAGAACAACATCACATGATATCTTGAAGTATGAAGACAAACTTATCCTTACATATTAAATTTTTACTCTTGAAAGAGTTATGATAAAATGCTAGGAAGCATGAGAGAAAAGCTCATGTTTTGTGTCAATTTCTGACACAATTTTCATAGTTTGAGGTGTTTGGTGTTGTGAATAGCGCAGAATTTAATACAAGATGCTATTTGTATGGTTTTCATGGAAATTTATTCTATTCAAGTATTGTAGTTTATATGTGTGGTATTAGTCTTTTTTCATGATTATTTTTTCAAGTTAAATGTTGGTAAGGTTTACTTCACAAATATTTGAACTATTGATACTAAGTTCTTAATAAAATTTATGTCTTTCAAACAAATTTGTATGAGTCAAAGAGAAACTCAAATCTTACAAATAATTTATTACTAGTAACATAGATATGTTTTGGCAATGCTGAATGAGTCTGAATATTTTGTTTTAAATTTGAAATGTTATAGCTCAATTAACAATTTTTTTAGCATAATAGTAATGGAATCTAAAAGACTTTCAAATTTAAAAATGTGAGAAATCACTCCATAGAAACTTTTGTACTTAAAAAGGCATCATTATTCTCTACAAATGCAAATACTTTTGGATTCTTGAATATTAAGATAGGGAATCTTAAAGTTTGAGTGCATGAAGACTTAGAGAAATGAGAAAGGTATAATTCTTGGAAAAGACTCTTGTAGGGGTTTAAAGGTGAGTGTACAAAACATTTGAGGATAGAAGTTCTAACCTAGGGTTGGAGTAAGAAGGCTATAAGAATGGTTGCATAATAATTTTTTATATGACAATTCAAAGGAACATCCATGCATGCACTATTTTAAAACCAAAATATTAAATTAATAGAATTTCATCATTGCTGAAAAAAAAATCTTCTTCAGACTTTCAAATCTAACTCCAAGGTTTGAGAGCTTGGTCACACATGCCAATGAGAAATATTTTACAACGAGCATAGTTTATCCTCTAACCACATGGGGATTCAGTCAAAATTTTAATCTTTTTGTAATGGATATCCTTTTAAGTACTTAAACTCATTTTGAAGGCCAAATTTCAAGGAGTGAATCATTGAGTATTTGATAGAATTGAACTTTAATTTTAACCTCTTCAATTTGAATTTCGTAGCTAATTTTACTTGTCTTTTTAAATTTTTAATATGTTATTTTTTTACTACTCTTGGTTTTTTGATATTTTTTTTCTATCAATACATATTATTCGTATTAATATATACAAGAAAATTCCACAAAATTAATAAACACATTATCATTATTCTTTTTTTTTCTTCTTTTAATAATTTACTTTCTTTAAACTAAATTGATGCAGGAGCATCCTGGGTGTAAGGGCAATCTTGCATCACCCAAAAATATGTGTTTTTCTATTCAATAAGGGCTATTTTGTACAAAGTTGCTATATTTGGAAACTTACTATTTTTAGTAAGTTGGTCATTTGAACTCAGAATGTTCTAATTTTTCAGGTGAAGGTTCATCTTAGTCATATAAGAATGCCAGTTAAATTTCATTGCCAGATCATCTGTATTGGCGAAGTTATTAAGGTTTTACTGTTGAGATTTTAGGGTGCAAAATCTTTGAGCTCAATTTTCAGGACCTTAGAGGCTCCGGATCGAGGTCGAACCCTAGGTTGACTAGCGCTTCGCGAGTCAGGCACTGTAGATCGCGATCTCCCATTTTCAAAAAGTGGTCATAATAGCCAAACAGAGCTACGGTTCAAAAGTTATGGTTTCCGTAAGTTGGGCTACCTAATCTCATATTTTGTAAATATTCAAAGCCAACCCTTTTTGTATTAAAAGTGAAAAATAATTAAATGTTAAGGGTAGTCGGCCTTAATGGCTAGATTTCTGGAACCTTCTCGGGCGGTGGAAATTGCCTATATAAAGAAGGCCCGTAGTGTTGTCTAGGGCAGTTCTGGGTGGATGGGAGTAAGAATTCGAGGCTTTGTCCTATAGAAGATTGTAAGTAAAATGCCCATGTGGCTTTGCATATTGTAATTCTGAAAGTTTGTAATTCCACATTTGTGGAGATAATAAGAAGCCCATTTTCTGTTCTTGCAAATTGTTTTTGTTTCTCTGTTTCTGTTATGTGTTTGTGGCATTAAGGGGAGCACCCTTCATCATAATTTTTTTTAAAAAAGTCAATCTAAAGCTAAGATAAACTCACAAATTGTTCTTAACGAGTCTATCAAAAATCAAGTCTTGTTGAGTGGAAGGCCTCAACATTATAAGAAATGAAACTTGGATCATTGCTCTAAATGAATTTGGTGAAATAAACACCTTTTCCTCCTTAACTCTCAACTAAAA
Organism: Thuja plicata; assembly: GCA_018584345.1. Lineage (NCBI taxonomy): Eukaryota > Viridiplantae > Streptophyta > Pinopsida > Cupressales > Cupressaceae > Thuja > Thuja plicata. The sequence goes on along the minus strand of MU224832.1, from coordinate 2,076,063 downwards.
AAATATCGACACTCATATCAAATAAATTAAAATTCTTTACAAATAATAAAATCTCCCACAACTACTTTCACACAAAAACTTCCAATAAAGTTGATACCTTTCCATCCTAATAAAATCATACCCTAACTTTTGTACTCCATGAGTGCTCAAGTGGTGGTATTTCATAAATGATTACTAATCAAATTTGTCAATGTTCTGCACAAAATATTTATCTCATACCAATGAGATTACTAAGCAAATTTATGCGCTTCCAAGCATATCATACTATAGTCAAATATAGTCATATACAAAGAAACCCATTTTCCGACATATCATGACATCCTATATCAACTCTTAGAGTAAGACCAACACTAATGAGAAAGTAGATCTAAATAGTGGTGAAATGACCAAATGAAGGATATATTTGTGGCTTTTGATTTGTCAGGGATGTCTGATTTCTATGTTGTTATCCAATAATCACCAAGGCAATTATGAAACCTTCATCAAACATGGAAGATGCCTAGACTACCACTATGAGAAATCAGATCTAAATAGTGGTGAAATTACTATGAGAAAGAAATCTAGTATGACATTTATTTTTATGTTAATTAGTAATAAAATAAGAATGTTGTCTTTTACAAAATTGCAAAATTACTATTTATAAAAAGGTCAAGAATAAACTATTAGCAAAACACTAGCACCACAGCTAGTAACCTACATTAAGAGTGGGTTCAAAAAAGGAGAGAGTGGAGGGTGATTTTTTCTTCATTGACAGACAACCCTCCAAGGGATAATAGATCACTAGGGTTCCCACCACAAGGGGGAGGTGGTTAAACCCTCATTGTGAGACTATCACCATAAAGAGAAGAGTGTTGGAAATCCTACACATCATCAGTCACACCTTAGAGAAAATTAGGAGTAATATTTGGAGGAGGGTCCACATGGCTAGAGATTGCCACACCAACATCAAAAGGTGGAGTCAGGCTCACCAGGTTTGAGGAGGCCAAATTTGCAATAGGAGCATCATCATCATCATCATCATCTTGTAAAGAGTCATCAAAGGAAGAATAGATTAGAGGCCAGGATGCTCAAATGATTATCATTAGCATCCTTCAACCAAGTGGCAACACCTTTACAATGTGAGAGAGAACAATATGTAGCCAAATGATTTGTAGAGAAGCATCACCAACATCGAAAGGGGATGCACTCATAGTCCAACAATTGAGTCCATGACCTACCACCAACCATGATAACCACATCCTCCAGAAGGGGTGTGAAGATGTCAATGTCAACCAAAATGCGAGTGAAGGTAAAGAGGCTCATAGTGCATGTGGCCTCATCCACCTTTAAGAAATGACCAATAGAGTTGTCGATGGAATTTTTTATTTGACGGTTTTCCTATAAAATTATAAGTGAAATAGAATGTGCATGTTATCCTTTTGTTGTAATGTTATTTTGTATTGTGGGTAAAGATTATTCCAATATTTTATTTTTTTGTTTATGTTAGGGTAAAAATTTGGTAAAAAATTCTTATTAATATATTTGGGTGAGAATGATGTGAGTCTGCCTATCAATAGTTATACTTACAATTCACATCCTTTGAGATGTTATTTTATCTATTACAATAGTTTATAATTATTCCACAAGTGGGAGTACTTTTCCAAGCATTTCATAAACAATAGATTTTTCTTGCATGCTCCCTATTTTAAAGTCCTTTCTAAACTCACTTGGACCCCTCTTACAAGTCTTCATAAATTTGAATTGCTATAGTGTAATTTTGGGGAGATCTATGAAGTGATGAGGATGTTCTTCACTGTCAAATTTGAAAATATTTGAGTATTTTAATTAGTGAAAAATATCGATAGAGTTCTTGAGACTTGGTCTTTCTAAAATAATTAAAGTATCTAGTGAACTAAAAATTAGTATTGTTGTGATGGAGAGGAGTTAAAATTATCCTTTAAAAATTATTTAAGAAGAGAATTAAGTAAGGAATGGTCATGTTGTCTAATAGAAAAACTAAAACATCTAGGATTAAATAAGTGTCATTAAAGAAGAATATAATCATTTTGAAATTATTAAATTTGTATATATTAATAAGGAGTTTATTGAGAAATAGACTTCCTGACTAGATAAATATTTAAAATTTATTTACATTATACTTTCCCCATGTTAAGTAAATTATTTGAGGGGAGAGAAACATCAAGATAGCTTCAAAATTAAAATTTTCAGCTTCAAGTCCACAATACCTAACATAAATCTTAGTAAATATGAGCTATGTGAAGGGTATCCTGTTACAAGTACTTTTCAAAACCTTCATTTAAGTAATCTTATAGTCAAGGAAAATTTGTGTTGCTGATAAGATAGACACATATCAGTCAATATCAAACTTTGTTACATCCTCAAAAAGGGAACATAGCCCAATTGGGAGCTCTTCACATGTGAGTTAGCTCAAATTGCCTTTCATTCTTTAATGGTGGTTGCCTAGTTGTTCATAATAATGATACAAAAGAGTTAAATAGAATATTTATAAAGCTTTTAAAAGTATTGATTAGTATCCTATGATGTTTTGACTTCAATATGGAGATGGTGTTGGATTAATCTTATGGAAAGATAAGTTTCAAGAGGGGGGGGTGAATCAATGCTTTAAAAAATTTAACTACTATTCATTCCTTTTCACTGAACTCAATATCATTAAAAAAACATTGAGAAGCATATTAAATAAATTAGAAAACCATGACACATAACACCATGATTTTTTGTCACATAGAAATCCTTGGTTAGAGGAAATAATTGTGGTGGGGATGGAACCCACAATCCTTCACTTCTGCAAAATAAAGATTTCTTGGTTAGAGCTACAATGTTAGATACTTCTGGTAGCTTACCCTGTTAGGAGCATTATACTCGATCAAAAGTATAAAAGACTAATTTTGTCTACTTGGTTAAAGGACTTTACAATCTCGCATCTAAGAGATGTACCCGGTTAGAGGATTTACAATAAGACCTGTTAGGGCCTACCCACTGAATGGTATTTGTAATCTCCTAACTATTCAAAAACTTATTACAAAATTGTCTGCAAGTATGCATTAACCATAATGTTGTTCAGACTCTTTATGCTCTGCAACTCCCAAGACACCAAGGTATGTTAAGAAAAATTATCTTGAGAATCAAATTATTGGTGATGCAAATAAAGGTACGATGACAAGATCTAGAATAAGAAATGAGATTTGTTTTTTTTTACAAGTAGAACCAAAAACTACTGATGAGGCATGTTGAGATGAATCTTAGACTAAAGAAAAACAAGAAGAATTGGATCACACTAAGAAAAAAAACACTTGGGAATTGGTTCCTAAACCTAAGGACAAGAATGTTATAGGAACTAAATTGGTTTTCATAAACAAAATGAATGAAGAAGGTATGGTTGTAAGGACTAAGGCTAGATTAGTTTGTAAAGTTTACGCACAACAAGAAGGCATAGAATTTGAAGAAATATTTTCTCATGTTGCTAGATTAGAGGCAGTTAGATTGTTCCTTTCTTATGTTTCACACAAGAAATTTAAGGTATATCAGATGGATGTGAAATCTGCATTTCTGAATGGAGATCTATAGGAAGAAATCTACATTGAGCAGCCTGATGGCCTTCCCTTGAAAGATGATGAATACATGATTTGCAAGTTTAAAAAGGCATTGTATGGAATAAAATAAGAACCTAGATCATGGTATGCTTTGTTAGATAGATATTTACTACATCTTGGTTTCAGAAAAGGTAGTTCAAACAATAATTTGTATTTGAGAACTAGTGAAGATGGAATCTTTACTGTTGAAGTCTTTTTAGATGAAATTATTTTTAGAGGTGTAGACACCTAAATTTGATTAACAATACTAATTAAATTTAGTCATCTTACTGGCGTTATCGATTAAATAATTACGTGTTATTTAATTGATTAATGTTACCCTTCTAGATTAATTAATTAACTATAGTCCAATTAATTATCTAAATGACAACCCATAGTCAGAAAATTAATTAAATCCCCCTTTCTTTTATTAATTTCAATGAATATAATTTTCCCATTTAAATTAATCTTTAAATTCCTCTTTTGATTAAATAAAACCCATTTAATCAATTTGAGCACATGGCTCCTAACTTTAATCCCTAACCTAACCTATCACAACTACCTAACCCATAGTTCTAACCAAACCCAACTCTTTCACACATACTAACCTCTCTTAGTTAATTAATTAATCTTGATTAATTAATTATTCCCTTCACTCATTCTCTCTCCTCTCATCACATCCTCCTAATTCTCTCACTTACCCTCTAATCCAAGCCTAATCGCTCCTCAAAAATTTGCACAATCCTAATTCATGAATTAGGAAATCCTAACCCTCACCCAAGTCAACACTCATGTCACATCCCTCAAATATCCAACCAAATGCATTTAAGGTTGACTAAATTCTCTTACATCCTTGTCCCTCACTGCTTTCTTCAATATTTCTCACACCTGTGTGAGCAAATATTGAGCCACTAAAACCTTAAATTCTCTATTTAACCTCTCCTATAGCATATGTGTCCCTTATGTGGCTCATATGTGGATACCACATAGGTGCCACCTCATCCAAGCCTTCCCCTTCCCTCAAAAAATCTATAAATAGGAGGCCTTTCTCCTGGCAGACCATCTCTCATTTTTGCATTGTTATCATGCTAGAATAGCTCTATAATTTCATAGTTTCTTCATGTTTTCAAATATTAATCCATTATATATCACTTGTTAGGATAATTGGTGAATGAATCTAGCTTTAATCTTTCACTGCATCTTATATAAGCTTAAATATTCATTGTGGGAAGCTTGAGACTAGTTTCTTCATACTAGTTCTTGAGCTATTCCTCCATCCATTAGCTTTGCATTCTAGTTGCATCCAAAAACAAGAAAAAATATCACTTGGGGATTATCCATTTTGTTTTTTTGAGAGAGAGGAAATCCACATCTCCAAAAGAGAGCAAATCAATAATCCTTTATGGGTGCACTTGTTTAGAGCTCTATCTGATGTTATGGAGTATTTCTTGTTGTTTCAAGTGTGTTCATGCTTTTGATCTTTATATGTATTAAAACACTAATGTTTGCATGTTTAATCCTGTTCCAATAGATTGAAGATTTCCCCATCCACATTCTAGCATGCTTGGTGGGACCCACGTCCCTTAAATTTATCAAAATTTCCACCATTTTTCCTTAAAAACATATTGAGCTCACAAAATAGCATCTCTATTTTGCGCAGAGGCATATGCTCCCTAAAATGGCATCTAGGCATACATTGATTTTTCCTGAACTAGCTTCTCCACCCTGAACTGGCATCTGTGCCCTAAACTCGTGTTTGTGCATACATTGATTTTTCATGAACTAACGTCTCCACCCTAAACTAGTGTCTCTACCATGAGCTGGCATCTACACCCTAAATTGGTGTCTCTTCCCTGAACCAACATCTATGCCATAAACTAGCATCTCTTCCCTAACTGGTGTCTCTTCCCTAAACCAGTGTCTCCATAGGTATTATATTAATTTGTTTTCTCTGTCTTATTTCTACTAATTATGCCATTAGTGTTGCTAATCAAATCAGCGTCTCTTCCTGTAATCAACATCTGCACTCAGTCTGCATAACTTTGTTACTACTAACAACTCTTTTGGGTGATTTTTCTTGATTTGGAATGCTTTTCGAAGAACAAGATACTTGAGAAACTACTAACTGATATATTTGCAACTCATTGGTCAAAGAATATCATTTGAAACAACTCACTTTGTGTTTTGCAGGTTGCCTAAATTCACATCAACCAAATGATCGTGCTTCTTAGTGTTTATCCAGGAATATAGCTTAACTAGGTGATTTCTTGTGTGGGCCAAATCAAGCATTAGGAGATTATGATCTCTTTCCTTTTGGGAAGATAAAAAACCTAGATATGTTTGATTTGACTTAGGAAAGTAATCTTGTGGGAATTAACTACATGTTTTGAGTGTTTGGGAGAAAACAACATTGGATAGGAGAGTATGATATTTTCCCCTTTGTGGGAAAATCATAAATCTAGACTCCTTTCTTTTCCAATCCATGCTTTCAAATTAATCCTTTAGTTGGGCCTGTCGATTGAGGTAAACAATATCCTGGGAAAAACCCATGTGAGAATGAGGTGTAAGCCAAACCACTCCAACTCACGTTAATCAAATTTACTTCTTGGGGTTAAAGCCTCAAAAGTTGGGTACCATTTGAGATTATACTCGGCTCATGCTTAACATAAAGTAGGGACGCAAAGTATCAATCATGTTTACATGACTACTTGTGCCAAGGTGCTCTGTGGGGCTGCTAGTCTCAATTGTACTTGTACGGACATAGAGGATGTACTCAAATGGAGACCCTTACTAGATTCCATAAAGTAGCAGCCTACCTGATTCACCTCTGAAAGCTTGATAATATTTGTGCAAGGAGAATAGTAACCTCCCCAAGATACTCACACATTTGTGCCACCTTGAGCATTTGAAGATGGATAATACAAAATCATGATTGGAGCCATTATGTGCTTGGTGATGATCGTATTTTGATTATCTCTTGTGTGTGTGCCTACATTTGTGAGAAAAAGTTTTCAAGGATAATCCAATTCTAGTAAGGTTGAAACTGCTTGTACTTTTCCTCGATGTTAAAAAACCTGTGAAAAATAATTTCAAAACCTACACATCCGAAGTCACAATTATTTTTCCAAAAACAAGTCAAAATCTCACCATAATCCAACATTCACCAAGTCAAACACTTCTCCCAAATTTCTAGTCCAAAATCACCCAAGACTCTGAAATTCTGTCATCCTAGTTTCATGATCACATCCTTACTATCATCTTGCATCATTTTCTTCTAATATCACTAGGTCCTCCTCACAAGTATTTTGCCAAAAACAAGTCAAAATCTCACCACAATCCAACATTCACCAAGTCAAACACTTAGCCCAAATTTCTAGTCCAAAATCACACAAGACTCTAAAATTTTGTCATCCTAGTTTCATGATCACATCCTTACTATCATCTTGCATCATTTTCTTCTAATGTCACTAGGTCCTCCTTTTCTCCCCATATCCTAGGCTAGCAGAGTCATATTATTCATTCCTCATCCCCTTTCGTATTGCAAGGTGTGTGACCTTGGTCTCAGTCAGTCCATGCAACGGTTGGTGACAAGGGTTTAACAACCTCTTATGGATTTCTATAGTTCTACTATTTGTATCGGCCACTAACAGTTCAAGCTTTTGGTGCAATGACAACCACCCAATCTAACAATTGGTATTAGAGCCTAGCTCACAGGTTCCAACCCCATGCATGTCCTGAGGGTGGGATTGTTGCAAGGTGTGATCCCTTGGTCTCGATCAGTCCATGCAATGGTTGATGAAAAGGGTTTAACAACCTCCTATGGATTTCTATAAGTTTATTGGTTGTATCGGCCATTGACAGTTTGAGCTTTTGGTGCAACGGAAACCACCCAATATAAGATTTCCATTTTATTTGGATTCATTCCTTCCTCCTATCCTCAGCTTAATCCAAAATCCTATTCTGATATTATTATTCATCCTCATTTGATCTTTCATTTTTTCCATCCATCTTCATCCTTCATTCCTATCCAACTCATCAACTTATCATTATGTCATAAATCTATCATGATGAGTTTGGTCATCCTACCTCTTCTTCCACTTCATCCTATTCAAATAATGATGAGTACATTGAAAAATTTAGCAAGCTTGCTCCAAGCATCCTCCAAAACCCAATCATTCCTCCAAACTACCCCATCGTGTATCCATGCATACCCACTAGCACTCCTTATCATACCTTTTAAAAGGGAAACCCATCTTATCCTCCGTCCACATATCCCTCCTATATCACACCCAGATATTCCACTCGCATGACATTCACAACTTCATCTTCTCTCATGGTCAACTCCATCTTTCCACAATAACACTTCTAGCTACATCCCTAATACAAATCGACCATCTCCTTAGCTTCCAACCCATTTTCCAATCCATAATACTAGTCCTCCATTTCCTCCAATCCATCACCATGATCCCCATGTTATTAATAATCTACCATCTAATATATATCATACCTTTCTCCTCCATCCCCTCCATCTTATCTCAATCTACCAGTTTCCATTCCTACCTACATTAACACAAATCTCCTTCCCCAATCCAGTTCACAAGTCACCTCCATTCTCACTTATGTGAACTATCTAGCCATGACATCTCCTACACCCATTTCTAAACCATCATTCATTCAACCAAGGTTGCAATCCAATACTACACCTCCATACATAAACTACCCTATTTTCCTACCATCTACATCTGCTAACCATCCACCCCAACCTCAAACACGCAAGTCTCCAAGGATCTTCACAAGGAAGTCATCGCAAAATCCATCTCTTAAAGTAGACAAGTCATATCATATCACTCCCCATGTGAAGCTACTAGTGATGAGGCCTTTCCATTTCCCACATCTATCATTCCTCTCCCATTTCCCACACCTATATTTTCTCTTCCACCTCCCATACTTATTGATCCTCTACCAGGTCCTAACATCATTAAATACCTTACATCCACTCACTCCATCCAACTCCCATCCCTATCTTTTCCTATTATTATTATCGACACCCCATCTAATGAGCCTCATGAGTCCACATTTTTTCCCTCTATCCTAATTACAGAATCTCCTATCCTTCCATCCCCTCCATCTAAAGAGTCCATCCCTACATCCCCCATCATACCATCTATGCCAATCCAATCATGTCAAGATCTTTCCCAAAAGCATGTTGAAATATCCATTGATCTAAATCAAGATCCCACCATCCCACTTCCTCCATTATATGACCCATTGTTGTCAACCACTCCACCTCATATTCCATTGTCATCCACTCCTTCAAATCAAGATCCTGTCATTCTACCTACTCCATCTCAAGATCCATTACCCAATTTGAACCAAGATTAAAAACTTTCCATCTCATCCACTTGATGATCCTTTATCGCCTCCAATCCAACTATCCCACCACTTTCACTCTATCTCCTTGGTCCACTTACGTTCATTCATGGTGGTCCACTTGAAGTAGAAGAAATAAATTTCATATCCACCATTTACACTCCTAATAATGGACCCATGTATTGTTCCCTAAGAGAGAAGTATCATATCTTAGATCTAATGCTAAAAATAGAATTATCAAGTTAAAAGTGAAGGCCTAAATGAGAAAATTACCCTAGAGCCCATTCATGAAAAAAATCATACACAATATTGTGGTCTTGGTTAGACATATCGGTGCCCTTCATCCAAAAATGTTGGTACAACTAATGCAAAGTTTGAGCATGCTTTCAAACCCACCATTGCATCTTCCCATCAGTCCTCCAAAAAATTTAATTCCATCTCCCCTCCTCCATCATTACAACCCAGGGAAACCTATCATACTCCTCCTTCATCCTCTGAATCCATTTTGGGCCCCTATGTCCCAAAATCAACCATTGCATATCCTCCACATACAAAATCCATCTTGGGCCCTTACATCCCAAAATCCAATCCCCCATCTTATCCTACTCATTCCAAAATCCACCAATCGCATATCCCTATCACCCATCATAACATTCCCAATCAAGATCAACAAAGGCAGATACACATATGCCCCATCCACTATTATACCTCCATCACTCCCTCCATATTTCCTCCATCCAATACAATTTCTCATATTCCTTCCAATGCTACTCAATACAATTTGTATGCCAAATCACAAAAGTATAAAGCTAAATATCCACAACTATCTAAATATGTCCATGTCCACTCCAAAATACATTCTCAGGCAAAGAAAAATCCAATCAAAAAATGCACTACATCCCAAATGTTGCAAAGGACCACCAAAGCAAAAGAAAAAACTATGTGGATCCCAAATAAAAAGAGGAAATATATCTTAAAGAAAAATCCACAATGGTACCCAAAGTTTCTAATCCACCTACTAAGAATTCATTTCCTCCATCTCCTAAATCTCTTTTGGGTCCTTATGTTCCAAAACTACCTATCATAACTCCTCCATCATATCCACATGTACCATTCTCTTCACATCCACTCTTTTTGCACACTTCACAACATGTGCCAATGTTGGTCCTAACAACATCCTCCTATCACACTCACTTTCCATCATCTCATCCCAACATTTCCTACCACCATATCCCTTACCCCACATGCGTCCCCTATCATAACCATCTCCTCCATGCCTTTTCATAAGTCACTCATCCCAAATAAGGTTGTACCAACATCTACGGATCACTCCAAATGGGCTCATGTTACCTTGATTTTTAAGTTGATGCTCGAGTCCTCCATCCATCTCCTTCTTATCATTCCATCCTTGGAATCCTTCCAAAAACTCCCCCTCCCCCCCAAAAAAAAAATAAAAAAAATTAAATAAATAAATATATTAAAAAAAGAAGCAAAAAAAAAAGTAAAGAGAAATAAGCATCCAATGGTGGAAATTTGGCAAACAAGAATCTTGGACAAGTACCATGATGGAAACCTGGCAAACAAGTGTTATGTGTAATCCTTCCATCCAGTTTCTCTCTGCACTTGGGGTAAATTCCTTATAGCTACCATACATGACTTCCTCCATCTCACCTTCTACCATACCTATTATATCTTATCCATTTCATCTCCTCCACCCTTCTTGGGATCCTGCTAAAAAAATAAAGGCTACAATGTATACATGATTTTGGACACCTCTTGGCATCCATTTCTACATCACCCTTTCCATTCACCTATCATCCTTACCTATCCTCCATCACCCTCCATCCTTCGACCACCATCCTATCTTCCATCTACCTCCCTTATCGTCTTGTTGTCCTCTCTTCCATCCCATTGTACCCCTCCTAAATGCATCCTCATGCATGAGCTATCCTAAGTGGGGCTATTTTATTCCTTGGTGAAATATTCCTTGCAAATCTTATCATATCTACCTTTCATCTCCCATCACTTACCTTCCTTCATAATCCTTTCATCTCCCACTCCTCCTCTCCTATCTACCTATCATCTCCAATCCTTTTACCTCCCAATCCTTATCTTCCTCCATTCCATCATCCAAAATCCTTCCATCCATCAACCCTTGTCTTTTAATGTTCTGACATCCCCCTCCCCTAGCACCTCCTTCGTCTCTCCATTCCTCCTACATCCCTTGTCATTGGTATCTAGCTCTAGCCTATCCCCATACAACCCATGCTATCTATTCCTATCCCAATGCTCCTTGCAATCTATCATTACATGCAATACAGGGCTCCCTCTAAAGAATGGAATCCCCCAATCCCCCCTCTTCAAATCCTCCTTCCTTCCCTTTTATATGAATAGAGTTGCCCCTTTGTAAGAATGATTAATTCAGTAACAGTGGTCGGCCACTTCGCTTCAGTGATAAATATTAAGACATTTTAATCATTCAACTTGTCCATCTTATCAAAGAGACTAACTACTACCTACTAATAAGCTCTTTATATTTTCATTACTTGATCTATGAAAAAAATCTAGTGATGTCCAAAATAGACTAACTACTACTTACTACTAAGCTCTTTATTTATTAATTACTTGATCTATCACAAAATCTAGTGATGTCCAAAATACACTAACTACTACCTACTACTAAGCTCTTTATTTATTAATAACTTGATCTATGACAAAATCTATTGATGTCCAAAATAGACTAATTTATATGAGTAATAATTCACATTTAAAATAAAATCATGAAATTTAAGTATCATAAAGGTACCTAACTACTCCTTGTCACCCCTCTCCTAAGAAAATAAATAAATAATGAGAGGAATAATACATAAAATGATCCAGGGTATTTAGATGATCATTAGTTTATCCACCAAATTAAACAAATCTAATGTCTAAACCCTAAGATAAGTTCGCAAGATAAAATAACATAGAGTCTTCATTTATATTTACTTGTGTTATGACCCAAAGCTTAATCTATTCATCATCAATTCATTTATATTGATATAATTATTTATTGATTATTCCACTTAACACATATAAAGTTAGTATAAAAACTAATATACTCTCTCTCTCTCTCTCTCTCTATATATATATATATATATATATCTATATATATATGATATTAGAGAGAAATGAAAATTTTGTAATGAGAAGATATAGATGACTAAATAGTTAGAATTTGAACTAATAATTTTACTAGAAGAGTTGGAGACCTCACTTACCATAATAGTGACTTAAAGAGTAGGGTTGGAGAGGCATTACAGATCCTACTGAAACTCCCAAGACACCAAGGTAGGTTAAGAAAAATCATCTTGAGAATCAAATTATTGGTGATGCAAATAAAGGTATGATGACAAGATCTAGAATAAGAAATGACATTTGTTTGATTTCACAAGTAGAAACCAAAAATTGTTGATGAGGCATGTAGAGATGAATCTGGGACTAAATAAATGTAGGAATAATTGGATCAGACTAAGAAAAACAACACTTGGGAATTGGTTCCTAGATCTAAGGACAAGAATGTTATAGGAACTAAATGGGTTTTCAGAAACAAAATTAATGAAGAAGGTATGGTTGTAAGGAACAAGGCTAGATTGGTTTGTAAAGGCTACTCACAACAGGAAGGCATAGACTTTGAAGAAATATTTTCTCATGTTGCTATATTAGAGGTAGTAAGATTGTTCATTGCTTATGTTGCACACAAGGACTTTAAGGTATATCAGATGGATGTGAAATTTGTATTTCTAAATGGAGATCTAGAGGAACAAGTCTACATTGAGCATCCTAATGGCTTTCCCTTGATACATGATGAAGACATGGTTTGCAAGTTGAAAAAGACATTGTATGGACTGAAACAAGAACCTAGAGCATGGTATGCTCAGTTAGACAGATATTTACTACATCTTGGTTTCAGAAAAGATAGTGCAGATAGTATTTTTCATTTGAGAACTAGTGAAGATGGAATCTTTATTGTTGAAATCTTTATAGATGATATTATTTTTGGAGGTGTAGACACCTAAATATGATTAAAAATGCTAATTAAATTTAGTCATTTTACTCCATTATTGATTAAATAATTACGTGTTATTTAATTGACTAATGTTACCCTTCTAGCTTAATTAATTTAATTAATTAACCATAGTTCAATTAATTATCTAAATGCCAACCCATAGTTAGATAATTAATTAAATCCCCCTTTTTCTATTAATTTGAATGAATATAATTTTCCCATTTAAATTAATGTCCAAATTCCACTTTTGATTAAATAAAACCCATTTAATCAATTTCATCACACGACTCCTAAATTTAATCCCTAACCTAACCTAACCCAACTACCTAACCCATAGTTCTAACCAAACCCAACTCATTCAGACATACTAACCTCTCTTAGTTAATTAATTAATCTTGATTAATTAATTATCCCCTTCACTCATTCTCTCTCCTCTCATCACATCCTCCTAATTCTCCCACTTGCCCTCTAATCCAAGCCTAATCATCCCTTAAACATTTGCACAATCCTAATTCATGAATTAGAAAATTCTAACCCTCGCCATGTTAGAATAACTGAGAGGGGAGGGGGGTGAATCAGTGGCCTAAAAAATCAATCCTTAAATCAACCCTTAAAACTTAGTACCACAAAATTATACCTCTAGTTATCTTTAGTCCTATAAGATGAATGCCTCCAAATACTTATATAAAATTACTACTTGTCGGAATGCTTTGTAAAACCTTCTACTATATGTTTACCAATAAGCAGTCTTTCTATTTACCAAAATATAGTAAATAACTAGTGTATACCGATCATTCCAGATTTACTTATGTGAAATGAAAAACAATAAAGTAATGACTCATAGACACATTAACACATGGATTTTTAACATGGAACCCTTGTTAAGGGAAAAACCACTGGGACCGGTAACCCAAATTTTCACTCTTCTGAAGTGATCTTGGTGAAGAGCCAACCCTATTAAAGGTTACAAACACACTGTTAGGTGTGACCTTGTTAAAGGATTTAAATGAATAGTTTGTCACTTAGTGTTAGTAATAACTGAGAAGGGGGGGGGGGGGGGGGGTGAATCAGTGGCCTCAGCTATTTATCTCTTTTAAACTTTAATCCACCAATCAATACTTCTCTAATTATTAAGTCCCAACAAGATGCATGCCATTGAAATATTTGAAACAAATAACTATCTGTCGGTTTACCTTGTCTGTCCTCATTCTCCTTGATAACCGATAAGAAGTAAACTGTATTTACTGATACTTAGTAAATGTGCAGAGAATACCAGTCAATCCATAAATGCATATGCAGAATGTAAAACACTAAAGTAATAAACCATACACATAACACAAGGATTTTAACATGGAAACCCTGTTAAGGGAAAAACCACTGGGACCGGTACCCTAAATTTTCACTCTTCTGAAGTGAGCCCTGTTAGGAACCAACCCTGTTAAAGGTTACAAACACATTGTTAAGTGTGACCTTCTTAGAGGATTTTCAATACATAGGTTGTCACTAAGTATCTAGCATCTACGCTACCAGCCTTGAATCAGTCTCATGACTGTCAATAGGTTTTATGCAAATCTTACTACCATCCTTGAATCAGCCTCCTTCTTAGACTGTCAATAGGCTTTAGGTAAGACCGGTGCTACTATCATGAGTCAACCTGCTGGTAATATGTTAGGATATACCTCAATTACAAAAGACTGTTAAGTCCTGCTCTATTAAGAGACTTAATGCTTCAATGGTTAAACTGAAACAAAATGACCTATTTCTAATGCAACTTAATTGCAGATTTTCAAATCTATTTAATTACAATATTTTTCTGATCAATGTATCAATACAATTCCTTTGTACTCAACTCTTTCTTCTTTGTGATGCTGTGCTTCTCTGTCCATCGGTGTCTGCAGAATTCTTTAGCTCTCCCTTAGCTTGATTGATCAGGATTGCATGAAGTTAATCCTTCATCAGTTTCTCTTCAGCATCTTCTATCAATTCACTCCCCCGTGTATATGATTGCTTCATGACCACACACAAAATGAATTATACTTGTCTCTTAAATAGACATAATTTTCCTTAATTCTAGGTTCTTGATTCTTGATTCTTGATTCTTGGCGTGAAAAACAATCCAGCCAAATTGATTTATGGCTTTAACTCCTGATTTATCTCATAGTTATCTTCTTGCCAACTGTACAAATCACTTACTTAACTATGGTCGAATAAAATAAATAAAACAACCAGTTAAGTCTATCCTTTAGCTCTGCCAGCTAGATATTTTGTCATTTTCTGATCTCTTTGTTCCATCGGTCAATTCTGCAGTTTGTCGCTGGTGACAACTACCAGTTCTGTCAGTGTCACTTCAGTTAGCTTCAAGATCTCTGTCTGTCGGGCATCATTGGATCTTGTTCGTTGGGCAACATTTTTTTTATCTTGTCAGGCATCATGTGATTCTGCTTCATCAGGAAACACTGTCTTCTGCTCATCGGGCATCACTATGACTTTTATCTCTGTCATTACCGATGGTGTGCACTCCGCCGGTGTAGTCTGTCACTTAGTGAATACTTGACTTTTATGCATTGTTGAAAGCATAACCTTTATTCTATTGATTCTGTAAAGTCTTTGGCATGACCATAAAGATGATATCAAGTTGACATCAATGATAATACAAACCATTAACTGATTTAATGTCTTGCATCATCTTCAACTTAATATAGTCAATCATTTAATCAGTTACATGTCATCAATCTCTCCCTTTGGCATT
>MU224832.1:2004606-2055503 GCA_018584345.1 Thuja plicata | reverse complement strand
GGGGGGGGTGAATCAGTGGCCTCAGCTATTTATCTCTTTTAAACTTTAATCCACCAATCAATACTTTTCTAATTATTAAGTCCCAACAAGATGCATGCCATTGAAATATTTGAAACAAATAACTATCTATCATTTTACCTTGTCTGTCCTCATTCTCCTTGATAACCGATAAGCAGTAAACTATATTTATCGATACTCAGTAAATGTGCAGAGTATACTAGTCAATCCATAAATGCATATGTAGAATGTAAAACACTAAAGTAATAAACCATACACATAACACAAGGATTTTAACATGGAAACCCTGTTAAGGGAAAAACCACAAGGACTGGTACCCCAAATTTTCACTCTTCTGAAGTGAGCTCTATTAGGAGCCAATCCTGTTAAAGGTTACAAACACACTGTTAAGTGCGACCTTTTTAGAGGATTTTCAATACATAGGTTGTCGCTAAGTATCTAGCATCTACGCTACCATCCTTGAATCAGTCTCATGACTGTCAATAGGTTTTATGCAAATCTTACTACCATCCTTGAATCAGCCTCCTTCTTATACTGTCAATAGGCTTTAGGTAAGACCGGTGCTACTATCATGAGTCAACCTTTTGGTAATCTATTAGGATATACCTCAATTACAAAAGACTGTTAAGTCTTGCTCTGTTAAGATACTTAATGCTTCAATGGTTAAACTAAAACAAAATGACCTATTTCTAATGCAAATTAATTGCATATTTTTAGATCTATTTACTTACAATATCTTTCTGATCAATGTATCAATACAATTCCTTTGTACTCAACTCTTTCTACTCAGTGATGTTGTGCTTCTCTATCCATCGATGTTTGCAGAATTCTTTAGCTCTCCCTCAGCTTGATTGATCAAGACTGCATGAAATTAATCCTTCATCAGTTTCTCTTCAGCATCTTCTATCAGTTCACTCCCCCGTGTATCTAATTGCTTCACGACCACACACGGAATAAATTATACTATTCTCTTAAATAGACATGATTTTCCTTAATTCTAGGTTCTTGATTCTTGATTCTTAATTCTTGGCGTGAAAAATAATCCAGCCAAATTGATTTATGGATTTAACTCCTGATTTATCTCGTAGTTATCTTCTTGCCAACTGTACAAATCACTTACTTAACCGTGGTCGAATAAAACAAATAAAACAACCAGTTAAGTCTATCCTTTAGCTCTGCCAGCTAGATATTTTGTCATTTTTTGATCTCTTTGTTCCATCGGTCAATTCTGTAGTTTATCGTCGGTGACAACTGCCAGTTCTGTCGGTGTCGCTTCAGTTAGCTTCGGGATCTTTGTCCGTCGGGCATCATTGGATCTTGTTCGTCAGGCAACATTGTTTTAGCTTGTTTGGCATCATGTGATTCTACTTCATTGGGCAACACTATCTTCTTCTCATTGGGCATCATTGTGACTTTTATCTCTGTCTTTATTGATGGTGTGCACTCCGCCGGTGTAGTCTGTCACTTAGTGAATACTTGACTTTTATGCATTTCTGGAAGCATAACCTTTATTCCATTGATTCTCTGAAGTCTTTGGCATGACCATACAGATGATATCAAGTTGACATCAATGACAATACAAACCATTAACTGATTTAATGTCTTGCATCATATTCAACTTAATATAGTCAATCATTTAATCAGTTACATGTCATCACTTAGTATCTGACATCTAATGCTACCATGCTTGATCAAACACTCACTTGGCTTGTCAATAGGCATCGGGCATATCCAATGCTACTTTATATGATCAAACTTTTTGATACTCCTTGGGATGTATCTCAAATAGAAAAGACTTTTAATTCCTTCTCGGTTAAGAGACTTGATGCTTCAATGGTTAAATTGAAACAGTAAATTGATATGTTCACATATACAACTAGAATTACATATTTTCAAATCTATTGTAAGTACATTACCTTTCTGATCAATGTTATCAATTCAATACCTTTGCTACACACTATTCTTCTCTGTGATGTTGTGTCACTATTCATTGGTGTCTCCAGAATTTAGCTCTTTCCTCAGCTTGATTGATCAGGTCTGGATGAAGACTCTCTTCTCCTTCAGAATCTCTTCAGCATCTATTATCTTTTCACTCCCCTAATTCATATTGAATTAGCTTGTCTCTTATATAGACATGATTTCACCATTTCTTGGCTTTCTTGATCTTGATGTGATCCATAATTCTCGCCAATTAGATTTAAAGCAACAATCCTCTTTTATCTCTTAGAGATCTTCTTACCAACTGGACTAAACAACTTTAAATACTTTACTTATCTATGGATTTATCTTGCTGATTAAAACAAGGATAAGTACCAGTTAAGTCTATAATTAGCTCTTGACAGCTAAGCTTTTTGTCATTTCTGAACTCTTTGTTCTGTCAGTCAATAGTTCAGTTAGTCATTGGTGACAACTGACTGTTTCATCGGTGAGACTTCAGTTGTCTTCAGGATCTCCGTTCATCGGGCAACACTGTAAATCTATCTATTGGGTTACACTGTACTTATGTCTATCAGGTAACACTATGACTCTTCTCATTGGTAATGCTATGATTTTTTTCGTCGGGTAACACTATGACTTTTCCCTTCTTGTTTTACTTTGTCTATCGGTGTGCACTCTGTCGGTGTATGCAGTCACTTTGTGAATACTTAACTTTTATGCATTATTGATAGCATAGTCTTTGATTCATTGGTTCTTTGAAGTATTTAGTAGTATGTACATGACCATATAGATTATATCAAGTTGACATCAATGACAATATAATACATTAATTGATTTAATGTCTTGAATTAACTTTCTGTATCTTGGTGATCATCAAATTAACATCTTCAAACATTCAATCAGTTATAGTTCATCACACCCAAGTTAACCCTCATGTCACATCTCTCAAATCCTTAGCCAAATGAATTTAAGGTTAACTTAAATTCTCCTACATCCTTTTCCCCCACTCCTTTCTCCAATGTTTCTCACACATGTGTGAGCAAATCTTGAGCCACTCAAACCTTAAATGCTCTAAATTGACCTCTCATCTAGCCTATGTGTCCCTTATGTGGATCCTATGTGGATTCCACATAGGTGCCACCTCATCCAAGCCTTCCCCTTCCCTCCAAAAATATATAAATAGGAGGCCTTTCTCCTTGCAAACCATCTCTCATTTTTTCATTGTTATCATGCTAAAATAGCTCTAGAATTTCATATTTGCTTCATTTTTTAAAATATTAATCCATTAGATATCACATGTTAGGATAATTGGTGAATGAATCTATAAGTTTGAATCTTTAATTGCATCTCATCTTAGCCTAAATCTTCATTGTGGGAAGCTTGAGACTAGTTTCTTCATACTAGTTCTTGAGCTCTTCCTCCATCCTTTAGCTTTGCGTTCTAGTTGCATCTATAATCAAGAAAGCATATCACTTGGGTATTATCAATTTTGCGTTTTTGAGCATCCACATCTCCACAAGAGATCTAATCAACAAGCCTTTACTAGTGCACTTGTTTAGAGCTCTATCCGATGTTATGGAGTATTTCTTGTTGTTTCAATTTTTTTCATGCTTTTGATCTTTATATGTGCTAACCCACTATTTTTGCATGTTTAAGCTTTCTCCAATAGATTTAATATTTCCCCATAGATATTTTGGCACACCTAGTGGGACCCATGTCCCTTAAATTTATCAATATTTCAACCATTTTTCCTTAAAAAAATGTTGAGTTCGTGAATCAGCGTCTCCATTTTGCATAGAGGCATCTGCACCCTAAACTGACATCTAGTCATATGTCAATTCTTCCTGAACTAGCATCTTCACCCTGAACTGGCGTCTGTGCCCTAAACTAGTGTCTGCACATATACCAGTTTTGCCTAAACTGACGTCTCTACCCTAAACTGGCGTCTCTACCCTAAACTGGCATTTGTACCTTGAACTAGCATATGCACCGTAAACTGGCATCTCTTCTCTGAACTAACATCTCTTTCCTGAACCGGTGTCTCCACCTGTATTATATTAGTTTTTTTTTTCTGTCTTATTTCTGCTAATCGTGTCATTAGTGTTTCTAATCAAATCAATGTCTCTTCCTGTAATCTGCATCTGCGTCCAGTCTGCATAACTTTGTTACTACTGACAACTCTTTTGGGTGTATTTTCTTAATTTGGAATGCTTGTTGAAGACCAAGATACTTGAGAAACTACTAACTGATCTATTTGCAACCCGCTGGTCAAAGAATATCATTTGAAACAAATCACATTGTATTTTGCAGGTTGCCTAAATTTACATCAACCAAACAATCATGTTTCTTAGCATTTATCTAGGAACATAGCTTAACTAGGTGATTTATTGTGTGGGCCAAATCAAGCATTAGGGGATTATGCTCTCTTTCCTTTTGGGAAGTTCAAAAACCTAGACATGTTTGATTTGTCTTAGGCAAGTAATCTTTTGGGAATTAAGTACATGTTTTGAGTGTTTGGGAGAAAACAACATTGGATAGGAGAGTATTCTCTTTTCCCCTTTGTGCTAAAATCATAAATCTAGACTCCTTTCATTTCCAATCCATGCTTTCAAGTTAATCCTTTAGTTGGGCATGTCAGTTGAGGTAAAAAGATCCTGGAAATGACCCACATGAGAATGAGGTGTAAGCCACACCACTCCAACTTATGTTAATCGAGTTTACTTCTTTGGTTCAAAGCCTCAGAAGTTGGGTATCATTTGAGCTTATACTCGGCTCATGCCTAACATAAAGTAGGGTCACAAAGTCTCAATCACATTTACGTGACTACTTGTTCCAAGGTGCATTGTAGGGCTTCTAGTCTCAATTGTGCTTGCACGGATACAAAGGATTTACTCGAATGGAGACCCTTACTAGATTCCATAGAGTAGCAGCCTACCCGATTCACCTTTGAAAGCTTGATAATCTTTATGCAAGGAGGATAGTAACCTCCCCAAGATACTCACACATTTGTGCCACCTTGAACATTTGGAGATGACTAATATAGAATCATGA
The DNA here is from genome assembly GCA_018584345.1 of Thuja plicata. Lineage (NCBI taxonomy): Eukaryota > Viridiplantae > Streptophyta > Pinopsida > Cupressales > Cupressaceae > Thuja > Thuja plicata. Next base: position 2,050,496 of record MU224832.1, on the reverse strand, counting down.
CTGGAACCATTGTGTGCTTTGTGATGACCATATTCTGATTAGCTCTTGTGTGTGCCTATGTTTTTGAGCAAAGGTTTTCAAGGCTAATCCAATTCTAGTAAGGTAGGAACTGCTTATACTTGTCCTTGATGTTACAAAACCTATGAAAAACAATTTAAAAACCTACACATTCGAGGTCAATAGTCTTTTTCCAAAAACAAGTCAAAATCTCACCATAATCCAACATTCACCAAGTCCAACATTTAGCCCAAATTTCTAGACCAAAATCACCCAATACTTTGAAATTATGTCATCCTAGTTTCGCGATCACATCCTTACTATCATCTTGCATCATTTTCTTCTAATGTCACCAGGTCCTCCTCTTCTCCCCATATCCTAGGCTAGTAGAGTCATATTTTTCATTCCTCACCCCCTTTCCTGTTGCAAGTGTGTGCCCTTTGTCTCATTCAGTCCATGCAATGGTTGGAGACAAGGGTTTAACAACCTCCTATGGATTTCTATAAGTCTATTGGTTGTATCAGCCATTGACAGTTCAAGATTTGGGTACAACGACAACCACCCAATCTAACAATTGGTATCAGAGCCTAGTTCACAGGTTCCAACCCCACTCATGTTCTGAGGGTGGGATTGTTGCAAGGTGTGCTCCCTTGGCCTCAATTAATCCATGCGACAATTGGTGAAAAGGGTTTAACACCCTCACGTGGATTTCTATAAGTCTATTGGTTGTATCGGCCATTGAAATTTAGAGCTTTTGGTGCAATGAAAACCACCCAATCTGACATTTCCATCTTCTTTGGAGTCAATCCTTCCTCCTATCCTAAGCTTAAACCAAATTCCTAGTCTAAGATTATTATTCATCCTGGTTTGAGCTTTAGTTTTTTTCATCCATATTCATCCTTCATCCCTATCCAACTCATCTACTAACCATTATGTCACAATTCTATCATTATTAGTTTGGTCTTCCTACCTCTTCTTCCACTTCATCCTATTCAAATAATGATGAGATTCTTGTTTATCATGATGAGTACATTGAAAAATTTAGCAAGCTTTCTCCAATCATCCTCCAAAACCCAATCATTCCTCTACACTACCCCATCATGTCTACATGCATACCCACTAGCACTCCTTATCATACCTTTGACAAAGAAAACCCATCTTACCCTTCATCCACATCTCTATCCTATATCAAACACACATATCCCACTCACATGACATTCATGACTTCATATTCTCCCATTGTCATATCTCGAACTCCGTATTTCCACAATAACACTACTAGCTACATCCCTAATCCAAATCCACCATCTCCTTATCCTCCAACCCATTTTCCAATCCACAATCCTAGTCCTCCGTTTCTTTTAATCCATCACTATGATCCCCATGTTATTACTAATCCACCATCAAATATATCATACCTTTCTCCTCCATCCCCTCCATCTTATCCCAATCTACCATCTTCCATTCCTACCTACATTAACATAAATCCCCTTCCCCAATCCACATACATATCTCAATCCACTTCATACTCCATACCTCAATCCAGTTCACAAGTTACCTCCATGCCCACTTATGTGAACTATCTAGCCATTCCATCTCCTATGCCCATTTCTAAACCATCATTGATTCAACCAAGCTTGCAATCCACTACTACACCTCCATACATAAACTACCCTATTTTCCCATCATCTACATTTTCTAACCATCCACCCCAACCTCAAACACGCAAGTCTCTAAGAACCTTCACAAGGAAGCCGTTACAAAATCCATCTCTTAAAGTCGACAAGTCATGTCATATCACTCCCACTGTGAAGCCACTAGTGATGAGGCCTTTCCATTTCCCACACCTATAATTCCTCTTCCATTTCCAACACCTATCATTTTTCTTCCACCTCCCATACTTATTAATCATCTACTAGGTCCTAACATCATTGAATCTCTTCCATCCATTGACTCCATCCAACTCCCGTCCCCATATTTTACTATTAGTATTATCCACACCCCATCCAATGAACCTCATGAGTCCACCTTTTTCCCTCTATTCCAATTAAAAAATATCCCATCCTTCCATCCCCTCCATCTAAAGTGTCCATCCCTACATCCCCCATCGTACCATCCATGCCAATCTAATCATGTCAAGATCTTTCCCAAAATCATCTTGAAATATCCATTGATCTAAATCAAGATCCTATTGACGGGGTTTTGCTGACCGGGTCCGCCAACAGTCATAAGTTGTCACAGGTACCAGAGGTACCGGCCAACTTCACCTGCAAAGGTTATCCGGGGAAGTTGGATTCCCCAGGCCTTCAAGCACCTGGGTGTCGAGTCACGACAGTGTGGGGCTTGGTTGGGAGAAGTGAGTGTTTTCGAGGGGGATAGCTGGTTTCTTCAACTCATTCTCTCCGGAGATTCAATGAGGTGAGGTTTCCCTTAGCATTCTACACTTAGCAAATAAAATGGAAAAAGATCCTACAGGGTTAGAATTACTTCATCTAACTATAGTTATGTTTAAACGTTCAAGACATCAATAATACTCTGATACATTGCACTAAATATCAAAGAAATACACAACCATCAGCTAGTATTTTATCAGTAGCGAGGGAAAGGAGGTCGTTAATCTATTTGACATATCAGAGCAGAAGACATAAAGAACATGAAACATAAAATACCATTAACTCAGAAGCATGAATGCCAACAACATCATTGCAAAGAATTCTCCGTTCTTCATTAATGTCTCTTCTAGCAAGCACTGGTGCGTGATACAATGGTGGCTCCAGGGGAGCGTCTAACTATTGAAAATAGGACAATGGAGCATTGAGCTCTGCAACTAGAATGAAAAATCACCTTTCTATTACTGTGGATAGAAAAATCATCAATTTCGCCGACCCTTGGAAATGGGCCAGTCTGGCTATTTATACACATTTTCTTCTAACCCTAACCCTAACCCTATTTTACATCATGTTTCAATAAAATACAATATCTGGGGGCCGGTACTACCTGCGCCACCCTACAAAAGACCTTGAGACAGAATAGGCCTAACATGCCAGAAAAATGAGACAAGAATATACAGCGAAAGATTCAGCCTCGAGAAGAGAGCTAGGAAGGAGAAGGAAGAAATTAGATCCCTGAGGATCGAGGCTACATGCCTCAAAAATGGGAAATGTGGTGCCCTATCTCCAATGCACCAAGTGTACCTCTGAATGGCGCCTCGAGAAGACCATCTTGTCAAAAAAATCAACCATTGAGTCGACGCCCCCTCGATGTAGCCAACCACCTTCTGACAGCTTTTATTAACCGCTCCTGAAAGTGACCGGTCGACCTTGGGGACCGGGACATGGATCACTCGAAAGAATACAAAATTTGGGATCTGAGGCTCCGGAATCCAGGAACTTACGTTCCTAAAAGAATAAATAATACCAAATGTTTTAGGTTTTCTCCAGCCTCCGGAGAAAGCTTAGGGTTGTTTGTTATCATTGAAAGCCTAGAGGAGGCGGGAGATGCCATTTTCATTGATATCCTCCAGGCCAGCCCTTCGGTACTTAGCCACCTCAATTTGTTCCCCCAGGTCTGGAACATTCTACTTAAATTCATTGGCCATTTTTTCCATGTCGTGGCTACTAAGCACCATACAAGTTAATCTCATCTTTCAAGCACCATTTATTCCCTCCGGGGATTAATATCGGGACTTCATCATTTCATCAAAACTCCCCAAAATTGAATCCTCAGGCGTGCACGTATCTGTACTGAGGGGGTCAGCCCCAGAAGTCTTTATTAAAAAAGACTTGTATAAATTGAAAGAATATTTTACTGTGTTGACCTTCTCATGTAGAGTCCCCACCAGTTGCTTGGTTACCTCCAATGTGAGGTCAAGTCTGGAGTGTTGGGTTCTCACGAAATCAAATGATTCATCCCCCAGAATTCTGGATTCAGAAACCATTTCCTCTCCCAGGCTGAGGAGTTCTTCAAGATCTACCTTCCATGCTTGATAATTTTCAATATCACCCTCCCATAGGTCAATGAGAGTCTCTACCTGGTGCAGAACATGTCAGGCCGTATATAAGTCTGGGAGGGTGGATACTAGGAAACGTCGGGTGTTTCCTATTTGCAGGGCAACCCACTCGTGCACTACCTGGGCCTTCTTCTTCATTGTTTACAGGGATTCTATGTTGCTCTGTTGTAGATCTTCAGATGTGGAAGCCTCCAAAGGAGTGGCGTTGATAGGTCAAGCTAGCTTAATAAGAAACCCCATAAGGTTTGCATTTTTTGCCTTTTCTGTTTTGAGCCTTTGGGCCTCTTTTTCATAACAGGCCTCCACTGCCCTAGCTGCCTCCTTTAGCAGGTCCACCTTGCCCTATTTTCCCCTCTTCCCCAGCGATACCTCTGCAATGTTGTAATCTTTGAGCTCTGTGGTTGCTTCATCGGCGTCTGGGGGAGGTGTCACCACAATGGCAACTGTTTCTCCACCCGACCCAGTTTGAAGAGTATGAACCGTCCGGGCTTTCTTGGCCTTTGGTGGGGCCTGGACCTGAGCCATCATTTTGGCCAGGGAGAGAGGAGTACCAGGAGTAGATGGAGCCTTTCTTTTCTTTCTCTCTACTAACCACTAAGGTGGCAGGGGTGGCTTATTTTCCAAAGTCTGCTCTCTTGGTTCTTCCCTGGTGTCCTACGGCTGTTCCTTAGTGGTGTGGGCCTCATCTGTCCCTTTTCCTATGTCTTCTTCTTTATCAGTATTATCCTCCCCAACAACATCCATCTCCTCAACCTTGTCCTCTGTATCTATTACTTTGTCTAGACTTCTGTTGGCTTCTTTGGAGATTTCCTCTTCATGTTGCTCTTCTTGTTGCTCGGCATCTACCACCAGGCTTCTTCTTCTGTCAGCACATCCTTTGGAAATAGCGAAGGTACTGGGTAGAGATTCAAAGTCTGGGCTACAGTAATTACTTGCCCAAAGGTCACTCCCAGGAGTGGCGCTTGGAACATAGTGGTTGGGGTTACAGTTGTTCCTATAGGTCTGGTTCCCCCAGCAGATGTCATTTGTTTATTCTGCCTTTGTTGGTCCACCCTTGGATTTTGCATCTCCGGAACCTTAGAGGCAATCTCTGGCTCTGCCTCCTTTTCCTCTATCTATTCTTCCTACTCCTGGGTAGGCTCTTGTTCCATAGCTTCCTATTCTGCAGCTAGGACCTTTGCCTCTATTTATCTAGTGTCCCCCTGCAGGTTCCCGAACTCGTCAGTTGTAAAGACATCATCAAATTCCTCCTGCGAGGGAGGACTGGCTGGGACTTTGGAAGACTCTATTTATTTTTTCGACTCTGAGGAACTAGAAGAGAGGATCTCTACTTGTGGGGTCTAGGATGTACCCAACCCTTTCTCTGCCTTAGGCTTTTGGTTAAGCCTCTTCTTCCTTCGGGTAACTAAGGGTGGCCCCGCATCCCTTATCGCTACTTGCTCTGTTGGATCCACCCCCGTCACCTTTACCATTAAAGCTGCCAACGACGGGGAGGAAGGGGGACGAATTAGCCCGGCCATGAGTACTAGAGTGGCCAGCCATGTGATTAACTTCTCCCTCATTTGTTGGGAGGCTACCACTAATTGCTTTATTTATTCTTTTATGGGGACTTCTTGCATGGGAGGGGTCGTATCTATTCCTTTTCCTTTATCCACTCCCTGTGAAGAAGTCCCGGCCCTCAGAGTTAATTTTGGTACTGGCTAGGCTGCTCGGCGGGTACTTCTAGGGCATACCTTCTTGAAGTAGGCATGACTTCGCTCGACCACCTCTCGGGTGAAGTCCTCAATTGTAGGCCCTTCCTAGGCATCCCAATTTACCGGTGGGAGGGTCATTGTATTGATCCCCATTGCTTTGTACTAGGGATCGATCATGGGGCCGGCGTCTAAGAAGTCCTCCGGGAAGCTCCGAAGCTTCAACCTTTCCATCATGTTTGCCATCATCCTGACATAGTGCCGGCTCTGCACCTCCACGTCGTCCTGGCAATCTTCCTAGAAATTCTCCATATGGTAGTGATGGGGCTTTGAAGACCGGAGAAGTGCCGCTACAATGTTGCCGTACGGATTAAAATTTTTCTGCGCCAAGTAGAATTCTTCTAGGTTGTAGCTTTTAAGCTCGTTATCTACCCCTTTTGCGACGGTTAGGCTGCATGAGTAGTTCCCACAGGTGATCTAGAACGGAATATTGGTTACCTTCTTTAAGGAAAAGAGTGCATGCAACTCCATTATCTACCTGCAGTATTCCAAGAGAATGATCTTGTCCCCACAGTGTTTGGGCAATGAGTAGGGTTTCCCGGAGAAGCCGGTGACCCTAATATAAGTGTGTTGTTAGAATTGGATGTAATAATGTCCATAACTTTGGACCAAATTTATTGCCTCTATGGATAGGCGATATCTTGTGTCCCAGGTGTGTGTGAGAAGGTGATAGTAAACGAACGCATCATTTACTCGGCAAAAACTTGGGAAGCTGGCCTCCCATTGAACCTGCGAGAAATGGTCCCATGGTGCCTTTTGTCCTGGGCCAATCCCGAGCACACCATTTGTAAGTAGCCCATGGGCGTGGGGCCTCTGCTATGGCAGGGCCCAGAAAACATAAGAAGTCATGTAAAATTTATTTTTTCTGGCCAGTTGGAGGAACTGGGAGTCGATGTGGTTTGAAATTATAGCTGCCCAGTTGAAGTATCCTCCCTTGGTGGAGATGTTGAGGAGGATGTAATACATCCATTTGGATAATTCCTAGGCAAAGGGCTTCCCAAAGACCCAGGCCAATGCTATCATTCCCATTTGAATGCTCTCTTTGAACTTGGACTTGGGAAATTCTATCTTCATCCTCTTAGGGTCCCTCTTCGGGACCTTGAGCCAGTGAATGTGCATGTATATCCAGGCGGCCTCCTCCAACTGCGTGAATTGGGTCAAGGCATCTGCCCTTGTAACCATAGAGGGCTTGTAAAATTGAGGGATCCCCAGACCCGCCTGGAATGTGTCAGGGTTGCGGGATACCAGAGGAGTAGGGTACCCGGTGGGTTCCGTGGCTGCGAGCATAACAACCTGAACATAAGAGTTATAATTGGTGGCCATCGTCAGAAAAAGCTCAAGAGATTGTACAGAGCACAGGAAACAAGCCGCCTTAAGAATCCTGGAGTCCCCGACATTGATGGCTAGCTGATCTGTAGCCTATCGCTGAATGTACATCATTTTTACTAAGGCCTACATTTCTGGCCATGTCCCGACATTGGTGTCATTAATGATTTTAACCTTGGACTCAATCTTTGAGCCTATGATAACACTATCCTACACAAACTTTATGGTTAGGGGAAACTTCTCCAGGGCCCTTTCCATTTTGGATTTAACAGCCGCTCTGGTAGCCGTCGTGGAAGGTAGCTCTGGACTTCCGGGTGGTGAGGATGCAGATGCTTCGGACATGTTTGGAAGCATACTCCAGAAACCTGCAAGGCAAAGTGACTGTCAGAACGTATTAACAAATAAATACTCCAGGGTCTGAAGATCTTACCACCGTGATGCCTGCTTTTCCTGAAAAGTTAGTTTCATTCAAAAAAAACTTAAAAAGCACACGCATTACATGAACTTAAGATTTTGACTGAACATCCAAGCCTAGAAATTTTATCGCATTTGGTAAGGATAGGGGATGGATGATGGTAGGAGACCTGGAGCCCGAAGAAGTAACCGTTGGTAAGGATGTGCAAAAAGGCAAACCGTCAGGCCCACGTGGGCGCCACGTGTGTAGGTAATAAATAGAAGTTATGTCGATGACAGCGGAGCCAACTATCTGAACATGCCAAAAGTGAAGGCCACTTGGATGGATTTAAATGCGTACATGGGACATAAATGAGGGCCTGGCTAGTTTTACGGAGGAGAGAGAAAACTACCTGTTTGAAACTAGCCGAGAGCCGAGTTTCAAACAAGTGGTATTCTACTCTGAAACAAACTCACAGACTGAAAACCAGTGACACATGCGACGCGACCATCTTGCTAAGCTATCTGGAAGGATATATATATATGATATACATAAAGAGCCAAGGGATATATACATAGAGAATGGAAGGATATACAATAAATATACACTAGAATTTATACATATACACCACGGAATGACATCCGCAGGAAACCAGGCAAAGCATGAAATATATACAGCTTTCTACATTATTTACAAGCCATCCACACCTGCGTAGAGGGCGGACAACCCTCTGGTAGGGCTGACCCACCAACAGGTGGCAAAACTAGAAAGAGAACGAACAAAACCAAAAGACAACAAAAACAAAGAGGGAACACACCAGACAGATGAAAAAATGGTAGAAAAAGAGACACCAACCTGAGAATGCTGAAAGGAGAAGGAAAGAAGTCACCACGGAAGCTTTGCAATAGATACGACTATCAAATGATCACAACCCACCACTACGAAGCACTCACAATCGCTTGAAAAGGATGGAACTATTTAGCACTGATTATCGTTAACTCTCTGCAAATCGCTCTGAAATCGCTCTGAGTGCGTGAGAGTTTTAATCGCGGTAAATGTGAAAATGATAGAACTTCTACTTATACCTGTGGTAAAAAGGCAATTCACCTCCTTCTGGAAATCTCCTGGATAGGCAAACCTCCAGACCCCAGGCCCGGGGATTCCCCACGACGATCACCTTAAGAACATCGTGGCGAAGAATCCTAGAGTCCAAAGTCTGACTCCCAACAAAGAATAAACTCTAGGATTGGGGGTCCTAAAGACAAGAAACCAACCAAACAAAACATGACAGCAGGGAAGGAAACCCTGGAGAAAGGAAACAAAAGGAGAAGGACAAGGCAAGAACCGCAAGAAAAAATAACAAAAAAAAGGGGACCCAACATTTTGCACACAAAATGTAGGGACGGGGATGCAGGGCATAAAAAATGGCAACTATCTGAGACAAATGCCTTAGCGCATTCGAGAACTACAGAATCTCTGGTTAGAAAAACAAGAACAAGCTATTTCCTGAAGCATCTGACAGGCAACGAGCAATATTTGTGAGAGAATCTGACCACACGGGATCCAGTCCATAGCCCTTCATCAGTGGTGTCATGTGTGCTTTGAAAGGAGATCAAGCTGATGACCTCTGGGAGGAGTAGAGAAGAGGCACTAATTGCATTGAACCAGTCATCAATTTGCTTGTTTCTCCCAGAGACTAGAGTTTCGTCCCACTTTCTTTTTCTTATTATTTTGTTTGTTTTTAGGTGGGAAGGCGGTACTTCTTTCACCATTAAACTTAAGCTTAGCTAATTTCAATGGCGGTACTTCTTTCACCTGTCCACCTATACTTAGATTTTTGAAGAGGGGATAAAAATCTGGACCCGAAAAGAATTCTTTTAAGCTTCAGACCTGGGTCAGCCAACCAGTACAAATGATCTACCCTCGGCGTGTCTGATTACTTGTTCCTTAAATATATTTTTGTTTTCACTAATCGCCAGACCCTCGGAGACAACACCCGATGGAGATTGCTCAAAATGAGCCACAACCTGTGAAACAACCCCGGAGACCAGGCCAGCTCCACTATGCTAAAGATAGATTCTAAAGTTCACCATGCCACAGACATCGTACCGGAGACCAGAGCTTATGCAAAGCATTCCAATTCTTACAAGATAGAAAAAAATGCTGGGACCCCAAAAGAAAACTAGAAATGAAAACAAAAACCACCAAAAGAGGACTACGCCAGAGGGAAGCCGACAAGGCTATTTACAAGACACGGTACCTCGCAGCGAGGCACCCGGAAGAAATATTCACAAGCGGGAGGCTTTACATAAAATATAATTTTGGACAAAACTTACCCTATTCAAAGTAGTGTTTGAGAAACTATCCATTAACGGGAAATGAGACAGGTTCACCAGTCATGGTGTTAAGGTGATAAGTATTGGCCCCATAGATTTTTGAGATTAGGTATGGTCTGAGCCAGAGCCGTTGGAACTTGGTATGCTTTCCTTTCTTTTCTTAGGCCTTGTCCCACAACAGGACTAAATCCAAAATCTGAAAATCCTTGTATTGGGCTCTTCTGTCAAACCATCATTTTACCATTGCTTGATGACATACGAAATGTTCAAGGGCTGCGTCTCGTTGTTCTTCCATTCACACTAGATTTAAGAGCCAAACCTCCACGATGTCATCCCTGTTGCTGAATTCCTGCATAAACTGTAAAACTGGGATCTGTAAGTTAACCAGAAATACAGGGTTCTGGCCATAAACTAGATGGAATGGGGATGTTCCCAGGGCGGCCTTGATGCGAATGCAATCCGCCCAGAGGGCGAGCTTCAACTTTTGATTCCAATCCCGGGGATTTTGTTCTAGCAGGTGTTTGATCACTTCAAGTATATTTTTATTCGTTGATTCAACAACGTCGTTCCCCTGGGGATAATAGTTGCTGGAAAACTTCAAAGTGATCCTTCGGTTGTAGGTCCATTTGAGTAATTTCACCAAAGAAAATGCCAAACCATTTTCACATACCAAAGAAAAGGGCATTCCAAACCTTGTGACGATGTTTTCTTCCAGGAATTTGATAACTAACTCTGCCATGTTATTCTTGCATGGTATAGCCTCAGACCACCGAGTGCAGTAATCAGTAGCAGTGAGAATGTATCAGTGGTTGGCAGATGAGTTAGGGTTGATTTCCCTGATGAAGTCAAAAACCCATTAGGCGAAGGGCCTAGCCTCGAAGACTGGTTGCAAAGGCATAACCGGGTTACGCTCATGATGCGCCACAGTATGGTAAGTGTGGCATTTTCTAACATGAGTATAAACATCTTTGAATATATAGGGCCAATAGTATCCAGCCCAAAGGATTTGATGGGCAGTGGCATCAGCTGAGCCATGCCCGGTTCCAAACTGCCCGTGAAATTCATCAATCACCTTTACAGTTTGGTCTCTGTCGATGCACTGAAGGTATACTCCTTCGTAGTTTCTGTGGTAGAGCACGGAGTTTTTGATCATGAAGTGGGCACTTTTCATCCACAAGGCACGACATTTATTAGGAGGTAACCCCTCTGGGCATTTATGATTTAGTAGAAAATATACCAAATCGGTATACCACGGGTCTCGGGTGATGGACTCCACTGTGTAAGTTTGACATTCTATGTGGGGAGTCTCTTCTGCCATCGCTCGACTCAGTCCCTGGCCCTAGACTATCTTCATGGGCTACATTTCTAAGTCATATTCCTTGAGGATGGCCATCCACTTCCCTCGTCTTTCACCCAACTCACTCTGCATCAGCAGAGACTTAATAGCCTGGTCAAGAATGATAGCATGTACCTTGTTCCAGAGAATATAATGCCAAAATTTCTTCACAATGTGAACTAGAGTGAAGGCTTGTTTTTCTAGTGATGAATATCGGACTTCAGAATTCTTGAAGGGGGAACTCATGAAAGCTATTGTTCATTCTTCCCTTTCAACCTTTTGGGTGAACACTGTCGTGGCAGAGTGCGGCGAAGCAAAGGAGTAAATGTAGAACAAAAGGGAATAATCTGGACTAGCCAAGATAGGTGCTTTCATTATTTTCTGTTTGATCTGGGTGAAAACCTGCTTTTCTTCAGGACTCTACTCAATCTTGGTATCCTTCTTCATCATCTCATTGAGTGGTTTGACTATTTCTGCGAATCCAGTGATGAACCGCCGGACGAATTTGATCTTTTCGAAGAAGGATCACATCTCTTTCTTGCTACCGGGCATTTGTAAGTTTAGCAATGCTTTGACTCTCTCAGGGTCAATGGATATTCCCTTCTCGGAGATGATATGCCTGAGAAACTTCCCTTCAGTGACCCTGAATATGCACTTCTTGGGGTTGAGGGATATTCCATACTGGTGACATCTCTCACAGATCTGAGCGAGATGGGTGGAATGGTCATGCCTATCCTAGAAAAGATGGTCAAATCATCCATGTAGATGATTATGCATTGATTCACAAGGCCTTTGAACGCAATGTCCATGGCCTTTTGAAATGTGGCCCCTACATTAATCAGACCAAAGGGCATTCTCCTGTATACAAACATTCCCCATTTGGTGGTAAATATTGTTTTCTCCCTGTCTTCATACTTAACCATGACCTGGTTATATCCAGAGTACCCATCCAAGAATGACATCATCTAAGATCCATTCACTATTTATAACACCTCATCTAACGAAGGGAGAGGGTGATTATCTTTCTTGGAGGCTTTATTCAAGTTTTGGAAATCTACGCAAAGGCGGATCTCACCATTCTTCTTTCTCACAGGGACTAGATTGGCAACCCACGTAGTGTGCCAGATTGGGAAGATTATCTGGGCTGATAGCAATTTTTCTACCTCTTGATGAATCAGAGGCTCGATCAGGGGGTTGACCGGTCGTTGCTTTTGCCAAAAGGGCTTTGCATCAGGCTTCAAGGGAATAGCATGAATCATAATGGATGTGTCATATGTTTTCAAATCTTCGTAACCCTATGTAATTATATCAATGTATTCTCATAGAACCGTGAGAATCTTCTCCTTCTCCTCAGGGGAATAGGAGGTACCAATGTGGATCATCTTTTCTTCACCGGGATGGCCGATGTTTACTTTTTCAAACTTTCCTACCTCGGAGGAAGATGACACCTTCTCTCGGGCCTGAGGGTCCGAGTCAAAGATTCGCTCCAGTGTAACCATCCCCTTCAGGATGGTGTTAGTAGGTAGGTCCATGATCCCATCATCTTCGTCACCCTGCCCAGTATCGTCATGGTCTCGTTCTTCCACTATCTGGTTTTCAAAGACGCAAACATTTGCCATGAAGACTAGGATATGATGATCGTCCTCAAAAACCTAAAAGTGGGTGACATTGTCTGGAATAGAAGGGGTGGGGACCATCTCAACTAAAAATCTCCAGAGTCACGAGCCAGCCATTGGCTCAAGTGTGCTGGCAGAAATGATGAGGGCATCTGGGACATAGTTTTGTCGCCGGGGAATGAGGTCAATGTCAAAGGCATCAAAATATTCAATAAGGCTCCAAGCCTGATTGCGGTACGTGGCCAGTCTCTTTTCATGGCATGTGTATTGACTCCGGACTTGTTTGACAATCAACTCTGAATCACCCAGAGCCTGGAGGCAGGTGACACCTTTCTTTAATGCAAATAAGAGTCCAAGGACCAAAGCCTCATACTCAGTGACATTGTTTGTACAGTTGAACTGCAGTCTATAGGATGCGAGGAAGGACTTCTCTTGCGGTTTGATTAATTCTATCCCAGCCCTGCAGCCTTGTTTGGATCAAGACCCATCAAACTTGAGGGTCCACAAGTCATTGTTTGTAATCTGGGGTTGGGGAGAAAGAGTAGCCTTTGGATTGCTATTGGGAGACTTAGGAGCTCCCTCCCAAACTAATGTCGTGAAGGTAGAGTTTACCTCCGGAGGCGTTTGGATTTGGTATTCTCGGGAAGATGGCACCAAAGGAGTGCATCCCTTAGGAACACTAGGCTTTGGGGAATCAGCTATATGTTTTTTATTCCGGAAGGCATCGATGTGTCGGTTAGTGACTGAAAGGCAGGGCCCACACTCAAGCTCTGAATGTTTCTGATAGTGTACTCGGCACCAAGTGCCGGATAGGAGTGTAGCAAGGGTCACTGTGGAAACTTGAGAGTCAATCTCAGTTCTCATCTTTTCTTCTAGGTCCTGGGTTCTCTGCAGCACTGTGGGATCCTCTCCGGGGATGAAATCGAATGTTAAGATTTAAAAGGGTCGATACACCCCCGGGGAAGTCTCAGAGAAGAAGACCTCACTGACCCTCCCAACCTCGGTCAGGGCCTATTTCATCCGAGGTTCACTTTCAACCTAGATCTTATTTGATTCTCCTTCCCAGGGGAGCCATAAATGGGTGAAGTCGGTCGAAAAGTATCCATTCAAGGACTTAGACCAATTCTGACTTAATAAAATCCCGTAAGTCTCTGGGATGTCCACCACTTGGATGTCAATTATGCTGGCTATCTTGGGGTATTGGATAAGCTATATTCAGATGTTCTTCAATCCCCCCACTATTTTTATGGTAGTCTTATCCAGCTGGATCACTGCACCATTAGATGGGGTGGGATGGAATCTGAGCTTTTGACAAATGGACAAGGGCACGATGTTACCCAAAGCTCTAGATTCTACTAAGCAATTGTGTATTTTTTTGCCTTGGATATTCAGGCCTAGTAGGAAGGGAGGATCCTCATTATTCCCCTGAAAGACGGACGTGTTAGCATCTTCGAATGAGACAGTCTTAGGCGGGTGGCTGATGACTTCCAGGTTCCCAAGGAGCTTCAGAAGAGACTTCTTCTATTCGGGATAGTTTAGCAAGACCTCCATCAAGGTCATGGAGGTGGTGGTATATTCTAATGCCTTTGTAATGTCGAATCTTCCTCTCGGGAATTGGTGATTTCCCTCGATTAGGTCTTTTGCTTGGTTAGAGCTAGAACCCTTTGGACGAGCAGGTCAGTCAGTCATGTTATTCTGGGGAGGAGGGGTGTCTTTGATAGGAGGTGTGGGCGTGTAAGCTGGTCCTTTACCAACCTGACTCTGAGTATTGTATGGATTTTGTGGGTTGGTGAAGGTGTTCACCTCGAAGGGTGGGATAGATTCATCAAAGAATCCTTGTAATTCAGATTCCTCTTCATCTTCCCCAGAAGTTCCGAAGAAGATGGTCTCATAGGTGAAGGCACTGTGGGTTAGCTCTTGAACAGGAGGCTCTGGAGGGGTGGCATCATGCGACTGCTGTCTTTCTAGCTGGGAGATCATGATGAATTTTTACATGGCACAATTCACCTCATTATGTGAACCCGTGTCGTGCAATCTACACCAATTAGTCATGGGCTGGAAGTCTGCGACTGGTGTGAAATGTGATGGTCCAGCACCATTTTGGTTGGCATTTTGGTTCGGAGGTGGGCCTCCAGTGTTCATGTTATTGTTCCATTGTTGTTGATTGGGCCTAGGCCCATTGTTGAAGTTCCTTCCCCCAGAATTGTTGTTTCGTTGGATGGAGAAAATATTTCCCCTCTGGGAATTTGAATTTAGGGGTGCGTAGGACCCTGCCTTCAGTTGACCCATGTCCAGAGTCAAGGTAGACAACATTCACCAGAGGGATTCAACTTCGGCGGTTAACTGAGTGTTGGTGTCACAATGTGACGGTTGTTGTTGGTTTCCCGGGAAGGCAGCAGTATTAGCCAGAGTCAAGGGCGGCAATCCTCCAGTCATGGATGACTAAAAGAAGGGCACTCCAGACGGTTGTACCTGAGACTGTTGTGCCTGCTGTAGCTGATTCCAAGGGAAAGTTTCCAGACCTGGTACTGCCTGGGTCTGCATTGGATAAACGTATCAGGCCTGCTGGTCTATCAGGGGTGGTGGAGGATTCATTGCCATTGAGGGAGCACCCATTGCCAGATTGGGGTTATACCCCCCATTGTACATTGTTCTGCCAGGGATTATGTTGAAGGGCGTACTCTGGCCAATCCCGCCCGGGGATTTGTTGAGACCACGGGATAATTCTAAAGCTGGGTTGTAAAATTTTGCCAAAGTGTCCCGGTCACCCACGGTGGTTGTTCTCCAAAGGAGAGTGGCAATGAAGGGGTCCATCGCATTAAGGTAAGTCTGTATGGTTACTTCTGGGGATGGAATAAAAGGGCCTGTGCACCGCTTTAAGACACGCTGGAATCGATGGTTGAATGCTACAAGAGGTTCATTGGGTTCCTTCCTGATGGAGATGAATTGGCTATGGGACCAGGCTGGGTCCACATGTACGCAAAAGGCAGCCAGGAATGCATCCTCCATGTCCTACCAACTATTTATGGAGTTGGTAGGAAGGTTAAGGTACCAGTTCAACTCGCCTTGTCCTAAAGACAAGAGAAACATCCGAGTTACAACATCTTCATGCTAGATTTGGTGTCAGTTTATGGCATCCTTATATTCCTATAAATGCTCTTCTACAGTCCGTGAGCCTAAGTGCTCATATCATGGGCAGATATTCTCCAGGTGCGAGGGTAAGTCGTTGATTGCGCCCGAAAAAGTTCCCATTAAGGACCCGGTGTTTCTGAAATATGCAGCCATTGCGGGAACTATATTTTGGGTAGTTTGGGCACTGGTTCCCAGGATTTCCTGAGAAGTTTGGGTATTCTGAGGTATGTTAGACCCCAAGACAATAGTGGCTGGTGTGAGTTTCGGGGTCTGTTTCTTTCAAGCAGGGGGCTTGAGTTTGACAAACCTCCCAGGATTCGGGGCAGACCTAAGGATTCTTTCAAATTTCACTGGGGAGAAAGACCCAATCCCGCTGAAGGCTTGACTCTTAAAACTATAACTCGGGGAACCCTCAGGAGGTGTAAAATCAGAATCTCAAGAGGGGGACGAGTTCATGCCCTCCTTCTAGCGCCAATTTCTGTTGATGGGGTTTTCCTGACTGGGTCCACCAACAGTCATAAGTTGTCACCGAGTATCGGAGGTACCGGCCAAATTCACCTGCAAAGGTTATCCGGGGAAGTTGGATTCCCCGGGCCTTCAAGCACATGGGTGTCGAGTCACGACGGTGTAGGGCTCAGTTGGGAGAAGTGACTATTTTTGAGGGGGATAGCTGGTTTCTTCAACTCAGTCTCTCTGAAGATTCAATGAGGTGAGGTTTCCCTTAGCATTCTACACTTAGCAAATAAAATGGAAAAAGATCCTGCAGGGTTAGAAGTACTTCATCTAACTATAGTTATGTTTAAACGTTCAAGACATCAATAATACTCTGATATATTGCACTAAATACCAAAGAAATACACAACCATCAGCTAGTATTTTATCAGTAGTGAGGGAAAAGAGGTCTTTAATCTATTTGACATATCAGAGGAGAAGACATAAAGAACATGAAACATAAAATACCATTAACTCAGAAGCATAAATGCCAACAACATCATTGCAAAGAATTCTCCCTTCTTCATTAATGTCTCTTCCAGCAAGCACTGGTGTGTAATACAATGGTGGCTCTAGGGGAGCGTCTAACTATTGAAAATGGGACAATGGATCATTGAGCTCTACAACTAGAATAAAAAATCACCTTTCTATTACTGTGGATAGAAAAATCATTAATTTTGCCGACCCTTGGAAAAGGCCCGGTCTGGCTATTTATACACATTTTCTTCTAACCCTAACCCTAACCCTATTTTACATCATGTTTCAATAAAATACAATATCTGGGGGCCGATACTACCTGCGCCACCCTATAAAATACCTTGAGACAGAATAGGCCTGACATGCCAGAAGAATGAGACAAGAATATACAGTGGAAGAATCGGCCTTGAGAAGAGAGCCAGGAAGGAGAAGGAAGAAATTAGATCCCCGGGGATCGAGGCTACATGCCTCATAAATGGAAAATGCGGTACCCTATCTCCAATGCACCAGGTATACCTCTGAACGGCACCTTGAGAAGACCATCTTGTCAGAAAATCAACCGTTGAGTCGACGCCCCCTCGATGTAGCCAACCACCTTCTGACAGCTTTTATTAACCGCTCCTAAAAGTGACCGGTCGGCCTCGGGGACCGGGACACGGATCACTTGAAAGAATACAAAATTTGGGATCTGAGGCTCTGGGATCCGGGAACTTACATTCCCAAAAGAATAAAGAATACCAAATGTTTTAGGTTTTCTCCGGCCTCCGGAGAAAGCTTAGGGTTGTTTGTTATCATTGAAATCCTGGAGGAGGCAGGAGACGCCATCTTCGTCGATATCCTTCAGGTCAGCCCTTCGGTACTTAGCCACCTCAATTTGTTCCCCCAGGTCTGGAACATTCTCCTTAAATTCATCGGCCATTTTTTCCGTGTTGTGGCCACTAAGCACCATACGAGTTAATCTTGTCATTCGAGCACCATCTATTCCCTCTGGGGATTGATATTGGGACTTCATCATTTCATCAAAACTCCCCAAAACCAAATCCTCAGGCATGCACGTATCTGTACTGAGGGGGTCAGCCCCGGAAGTCTTTGCTACAAAAGACTTGTATAAATTGAAAGAATATTTTACTGCGTTGACCTTCTCGTGTAGAGTCCCCACCAGTTGCTTGGTTACCTCCAATGTGAGGTCAAGTCTGGAGTGTTGGGTCCTCACAAAATCAAATGATTTGTCCCCCAGAATTCTAGATTCAGAAACCATTTCCTCTCCCAGGCTGAGGAGTTCTTCAAGCTCTACCTTCCATGCTTGATAATTTTCAATATCACCCTCCCATAGGTCAATGAGAGTCTCTACCTGGTGCAGAATATTTCAGGCTGTATATAAGTCTGGGAGGGTGGATACCAGGAAAGGCCAGGTGTTTCCTATTTGTAGGGCAACCCACTCATCCACTACCTGGGCCTTCTTCTTCATTGTTCATAGGGAGTCTATGTCGCTCTCTGGTAGATCTTCAAATGTGGAAGCCTCCAGAGGAGTGACGTTGATAGGTCGAGCTAGCTCAGTAAGCAACCCCATAAGGTTTGCATTTTTTGTCTTTTCTATTTTTAGCCTTTGGGCCTCTTTTTCATAACGGGCCTCCACTACCCTAGCTGCCTCCTTCAGCAGGTCCACCTCACCCTGTTTTCCCCTCTTCCCCAATGATACCTCTGCAATGTTGTAATCTTCAGGCTCTATGGTTGCTTCATCAGCGTCAGGGGGAGGTGTCACCACAATGGCAACTGTTTCTCCGCCCGGCCCAGTTTGAAGAGTATGAACCGTCCGAGCTTTCTTGGCCTTTGGTGGGGCCTGGACCTGAGCCATCATTTTGGCCAGGGAGAGAGGAGTACCGGGAGTGGATGGAGCCTTTCTTTTCTTGCTCTCTACTAACCACTGAGGTGGTAGGGGTGGCTTATTTTCCAGAGTCTGTTCTCTTGGTTCTTCCCCGGTGTCTGACGACTGCTCTTCAGTGGTGTGGGCCTCATCCATCCCTTTTTCTGTCTTCTTCTTTATCAGTAATATCCTCCCCAGCAACATCCATCTCCTCATCCTTGTCCTCTGTATCTATTACTTTGTCTGGACTTCTATTGGCTTCTTCCGGGATTTCCTCTTCATATTTCTCTTCTTGTTGCTCGGCATCTACCGTTGGGGTTTCTTCTTCTGTTGGCACATCCTTTGGCAATAGCGGAGGTACTAGGCTGAGATTCAAAGTCTGGGCCACGATAATTACTTGCCCAAAGGTCACTCCCGGGAGTGGCACTTGGAACGTGGTGGTTGGGGTTACAGTTATTCCCATAGGTCTGGTTACCCCAGCAGATGTCATTTATTCATTCTACCTTTGTTGGTCCACCCCCAGATTTTGCATCTCCAGAACCTCAGAGGCAATCTCTAGCTCCGCCTCCCTTTCCTCTATCTGTTCTTCCTGCTCCTGTGTAGGCTCTTGTTCTGCAGCTTCCTGTTCTACAACTGGGACCTTTGCTTCTATTTGTCTGGTGTCCCCTGAAGGTTCCCAGACTCGTCGGTTACAAAGACATCATCAAATTCCTCCTGCGAGGGAGGACTGGCTAGGACTTCGGCAGGCTCTGTTTCTTTTTTTGGCTTCGGGGAACTAGAAGAGAGGATCTCTACTTGTGGGGTCTAGGATGTACCCAACCCTGGCTCTGCCTTAGGCTTTTTGTTAAGCCTCTTCTTCCTTTGGGTAATTAAGGGTGACCTCGCATCCCTTATCGCTTCTTGCTCTATTGGATCCACCACCGCCGCCTTTACCATTAAAGCTGCCAAAGACGGGGAGGAAGGGGGAGGAATTGGCCCGGCCATGAGTACTGGAGTGGCCAGCCATGTGATTAACTTCTCCCTCATTTTTTGGGAGGCTATCACTGATTACTTTATTTTTTCTTTTATGAGGACTTCTTGCACGAGAGGGGTCGTATCTATTCCTTTTCCTTTATCCACTCCCTGTGAAGAAGTCCCGGCCCCCGGAGTTAATTTTGGTACTGGCTGGGCTGCTCAGCGAGTACTTCCAGGGCATACCTTCTTGAAGTAGGCATGAATTCACTCGACCACCTCTCGGGTGAAGTCCTCAATTGTAGGCCCTTCTTGGGCATCCCAATTTACCGGTGGGAGGGTCATTGTATCGATCCCCATTTCTTTGTACTGGGGATCGATCGTGGGGCCGGTGTCTGAGAAGTCCTCCGGGAACCTCTGGAGCTTCAAACTTTCCATCATGCCTATCATCATCCTGAAGTAGTGCCAGCTCTGCACCTCCACATAATCCTAGAAATCTTCCCAAAAATCCTCCATATGGTAGTGATGGGGCTCAGAAGCCCGAGGAAGTGCCGCTGCAATCTTGCTATGCGGATCAAAAATTTTCTGTGCCAAGTAGAATTCTTCCAGGTTGTAGCTTTTAAACTCATTATCCACCTCTTTTGTGGCGGTCAGGCTGCATGAGTAGTTCCCACAGGTGATTGGAAACAGAATATTGGTTACCTTCTTTAAGGAAAAGAGTGCATGCAACTCCATTATCTGCCTGCAGTATTCCAAGAGAACGATCTTGTCCCCACAGTATTTGGGCAACAAGTAGGGTTTCCCGAAGAAGCTGGTGACCCTAATATAAGTGTGCTGTTGGAATTGGATGTAATAATTTCTATAACTCTGGACCAAATTTATCGCCTCTGTGGATAGGCGGTATCTTGCATCCCAGGTGGGTGTGAGTAGGTGATAGTAAACAAATGCATCATTTACTCGGCAAAAACTTAGGAAGCTGGCCTCCCATTGAACCTGTGGGAAATGGTCCCACGATGCCTTTTGTCCTAGGCCAATCCCGAGCACGCCATCTGTAAGTAGCCCATGGGCGTGGGGCCTCTGCTGCGCTAGGGCCTATAAAACATAAGAAGTCATGCAAAATTTCTTTTTCCTGGACAGTTCAAGGAACTGGGTGTCAATGTGGTTCAAAATTATAGCTGCCCGGTCGAAGTATCCTCCCCTGGTGGAGATGCTGAGGAGGAAGTAATACATCCATTTGGAAAATTCCTGGGTAGAGGGCTGCCCAAAGACCCAGGCCAATGCTATCATTCCCATCTGAATGCTCGCTTTGAACTCAGACCTGGGAATTTCTATCTTCATCCTCTTAGGGTCCCTCTTCGGGACCTTGAGCCAGTCAACATTCATGTATATCCGGGCGGCCTCCTCCAACTATGTGAATTGGGCCAAGGCATCTACCCTTGTAACCACAGAGGGCTTGTCAAATTGAGGGATCCCTAGACCCGCCTAGAATGTGTTAGGGTCGAGGGATACCAGAGGAGTAGGGTACCCGGTGGGTTTTGCGGCTGCGAGCATAACAGCCCAAACAGAAGAGTTGTAATTGGTGGCCATCGTCAGAATAAGCTCCAAATATTGTACAGAATATAGGAAATAACCCGCCTTAAAAATCCCAGAGTCCCCGACATTGATGGCTAGCTGATCTCCAGCCTGTTGCTGGATGTACATCATTTTCACTAAGGCCTACATTTATGGCCATGTCCCGATGCTGGTGTCGGTAATGAGTTTAACCTTGCACTAGATCTTTGAGCCCATGATAACACTGTCCTGCACAAACTTCATGGTTAGGGGCAACTTCTCCAGGGCCCTTTCCATTTTGGATTTAACAGCCGCTCTAGTAGCCGTCGTGGAAGGTAGCTCTGTACTTCTGGGTGGTAAGGATGAAGATGCTTCAAACATGTTTGGAAGCATACTCTGGAAACCTGTAAGGCAAAGTCACCGTCAGAATGTATTAACAAATAAATACTCCAGGGTCCAGAGATCTTACCACCGTGATGCCTGTTTTTCCTAAAAAGTTAGTTTCATTAAAAAAAAAACCCGAAAAGCACACGCATTACATGAACTTAAGATTTTGACTGAACATCCAAGCCCAAGAATTTTATCGCATTTGGTAAGGATACGGGATGGATGATGGTAGGAGACCCAGAGCCTGGAGAAGTAACCGTCGGTGAGGATGTGCAAAAAGGAAAATCGTCAGGCCCACGTGGGCGCCACGTGTGTAGGTAATAAATAGAAGTTATGGCAATGACAGTGGAGCCAACTTTCTGAATGTGCAAAAAGTGAAGGCCACTTGGATGGATTTAAATGCACACATTGGACATAAATGAGGGCCTGGCTAGTTTTATGGAGAGAGAAAACTACCTGTTTGAAATCGGCCGAGAGCTGAGTTTCAAACAAGTGGTATTCTACTTTGAAACAAACTCACAGGCCAAAAACTAGTGACACATGCGACTCGACCGTCTTGCTAAGCTATCCAGAAGGATATACATAAGATATACATGAAGAGCCGAGGGATATATACATGGGGAATAGAAGGATATATAATAAATATACACTAGAATTTACACATATACACTGCAAAATGACATCCACGGGAAACAAGGCAAAGCACAAAATATATACAGCTTTCTACATTATTTAAAAGCCAACCACACCTACATAGAGGGCGGACAACCCTCTGGCAGGGCCGACGCACCAACAGACGATGAAAGAAAAAAGAGAATGAACAGAATCAAAAGACAACAAAAACGGAGAGGGAATACACCAGACAGATGAAAAAATGGCGGGAAAAGAGACACCAACCTGAGAATGCTGAAAGGAGAAGGAAAGAAGTTACTGTGGAAGCTCTACAATAGCTAGGGCTTCCAAACAATCACAACCTGCCACTACGAAGCACTCACAATCGCTCTGAGTGCGTGAGTGTTTTAATCACGGTAAATGTGAAAATGACAGAACTTCTATTTATACCCACGGTAAAAAGGCAATCCACCTCCTTCCAGCAATCTCCTGGACAAGAAAACCTCCGGACCCTGGGCTCGGGGATTCCCCGCGACGATCACCTTAAGAACATCGTGGCGAAGAATCCCGGAGTCCGAAGTCTGACTCCCAACAAAGAACAACCTCCGGGACCGGGGGTCCTGGAGACAAGAAACCAACCAAACAAAATAGGACAGCGGGGAAGAAAACCCTGGAGAAAGGAAACAAAAGGAGAAGGACAAGGCAAGAACGCAAGCAAAAACAATAAAAAAAGGGGGACCCAACATTTTGCACATAAAATGTAGGGATGGGGATGTAGAGCATAACAGATCCTACCATCCCACTTCCTCCATTATATGACCCATTTCTATCACCCACTCCACCTCATGTTCCATTGTCAGCCAATCCTTAAATCAAGATCCTTCCATTCTACCTACTCCATCTCAATATCTATTACCCCATTTGAGCCAAGATAACAACATCCCATCCCCTCCACTTCATGATCCTTTATTGCCTCTAATCCAAACTATCCCACCACCATCATTCTATCTCCTTGGTCCGCTTACATTCATCCATGGTGGTCCACTTGAAGTAGAAGAAATAAATTTCATATCTACCATTTACACTCCTCCTAATAATGGAATCACATATTATTCCCTAAGAGAGAAGTATCCTATCTTGGATTGAATGCTAAAAACTAGAATTATCAAGGTAAAGAGGCAGGCCTAAATGAGAAAGGTAACCTAGAGCCCATTCATGTCAAAAAGCATCCACAATATTGTGGTCTTGGTTACACATCTCGATGCCCTTCATCCAAAAATGTTGGTACAACTAATACAAAGTTAGAGCATGCTTTCAAACCCACCATTTCATCTTCCATCGGTCCTCCAAAAAATTTAATTTCATCCCCCCTCCTCCATCATTTCAACCCAAGACAACCTACCACACTCCTCCTTCATCCTCTAAATACATTTTGGGCCCCTATTTCCCAAAATCAACCATTGCATATCCTCCACATACAAAATCCATTTTGGGCCCTTACATCCCAAAATCTCATCCCCCATCGTATCCTACTCATTCCAAAATCCACCAATCCCATATCCCTAGCACTCATCATAACATTCCCACCCCTACATTCCCAATTTGGATCAACAAAGGAACATACCTCCATCACTCCCTCCATATTTCCTCCATCCCATACAATTTCTCATATTCCTTCCAATGCTACTCACTACAGTTTGGATGCCAAATCACAAAAGTATAAAGTTAAATATCCACAACTATCTAAATATCTCCATTTCGACTCCAAAATACATTCTCAAGCAAAGAAAAATCCAATCAAAAAATGCACTACATCTCAAATGCCGCAAAGGGTCACCAAAGCAAAATAAAAAACTATGTGGATCCCAAAGTAAAAAAGATGAAATACATCTAAAAGA
This sequence comes from Thuja plicata, assembly GCA_018584345.1. NCBI lineage: Eukaryota > Viridiplantae > Streptophyta > Pinopsida > Cupressales > Cupressaceae > Thuja > Thuja plicata. The sequence continues at coordinate 2,026,367 of MU224832.1, read as the reverse complement.
AAAATCTAAAATGGTACCCAAAGTTGTTAATCCACCAGCTAAGAATTCCTCTCCTCTATCTCTAAAATCCATTTTGGGTCCTTATGTTCAGAAACTACCTATCATAACTCCTCCATCATATCCACATGTACCATTCACTTCCCATCCACTCTTTTTGCACACTTCACAACATGTGCCAATTTTGGTCCTGACAACATCCTCCTATCACACTCACTTTCCATCATCTCATCCCAACATTTCCTACCACCATATCCCTTACCCCACATAAATCCCTTATCATAACCATCTCCTTAATTCCTTTGCATAAGCCACTCATCCCAAATAAGGTTGTACCAACATCTAGGGATCATTCCAAATGGGCTCCTATTACCTTGATTTTTGATGTGATGCTTGAGTCCTCCATCCATCTCCTCCTTATCATTCCATCCTTGGAATCCCTCCGAAAAATCCCCACCCACAAAAAAAAATAAATAAATAAATAAATGAAGAAAAAAAAAGAGTAAATAGAAATAAGCATCTAATGGTGAAAATTTGGCAAACAAGTGCCTTGGACAAGTACCAGGATGAAAACCTAGCAAACAAGCATCATGCATAATCTTTCCATCCAGATTCTCTCCACACTTGGGTTAAATTGCTTATATCCACCATCGATCACTTCCTCCATCTCACCTTCTACCATACCTATCATATCTTATCCATTTCACCTCCTCCACCCTTCTTAGGATCAAACTAAAAAATAAGGGCTACAATGTATACATGATTTTGGACACCTCTTGGCATCCATTTCTACATCACCCTTTCCATCCACCTATTATCCTTACCTATCCTCCATCCCTCTCCATCCTTCAACCACCATCCTATATTCCATCTACCTCCCTTATCATATTCTTGTCCTCTCTTCCATCCCATCGTATACCTCCTAAATGCCTCCTCATGCATGAGCTATCCTAAGTGGGGGATTTTTATTCCTTGGTGAGATATTCCTTGGAAACCTTATCATACCCACCTTAAATCTCCCATCACTTACCTTCCGTCATAATCATTTCATCTTTCACTCCTCCTCTCCCTTCCACCTATCATCTCCAATCCTTTTATCTCCCAATCCTTATCTTCCTCCATTCCTTCATCCAAAAAACTTCTATCTATCAACCCTTGTCTTTTAATTCTCCCACATCCCCCTTCCCTATCACCTCCTTTGTCTCTCCATCCCTCCTACATCCCTTTTCATTGGTATCTAGATCTAGGATATCCTCATGCACCCCATGCTATCTATTCCTATCTCAATGCTCCTCGCAATCTACCATTACATGCAAATCCTATTCGCCTCCTCAACCTATCCAAAAAATCAAACATTAATCAGCCCATCCAATCACACCCTTTGTCTTCTTCTCATCCTTGTTCCAAGCATCGCGATCCACTCATCATCATTGGGATGCCTCCTTCCCAATCCTTGTATTTCTTTTGGTACATCATTTCCACATCCAGAACACCGCATCCACCATCCCTCCATCTTGGCTTTTTATCTTGACTAGGGAAACACCATGTGTGTCCCCATTATCTCATCCATCATCCCAAGACCTTGTACATCTTTTAATTAGTGTCATGTACATAACATCAATCATGTCTTCGCCTAGGCTCATTTGTACATATGTGCCTTTGGGTCCCATCATTTTTGTCAACCATTCCTTGTGTCATCCTGGCCTTCATCCCTATCTAGCGCATGCTTCAACAATTATCCCTTAGCCCTTTTGAGGTTCTCATGTATTTCTTGTCTCTTGTCATAAGCAATCATGGTTTAGAAATCCTTCATCGGTCTTTGTAGGATGTATCCTTCCTCATATTAGACCAATCAAATCAATCATCAATATATCATCCTCCCTATGGAAAAAGGTACGCGAGGTACCTTTTATTTCTTTGGTGCTTTTGGATCTTTGTTTATCTTTTGAGATTCCTTTTTTATCTCCTCATGGTCACCATGATCCATTAAATCATGGTGTGTTTGTTACATCAGTCATATGCAACATTGGTGACAAGGCCTTGTGTTCCTAGTAGCCATGGTAGGTCTCTAGTGTTTCTATATCAAACTAGGATGTGATCTCAAACATTAACACAAATATAATCCCCTTGTCTCATTTTAGTTAGCTACATCATTATATTCATGTTGCACTTTGCACCTTTTCTTTTGGTGAGACTCCTATTTATTCCCTATTCCTGATTGGGGCATCATAGCCTTGATCTAACCTTGGAATACCTTAAACCCCCCAACCCCCATGAACTAATTTCCTCCCTTTTTCTCTCATCTTGCATGCATCCTCTCATCCATTTCAAGAGCACACCCATTTTCTCTTCAACCTGCCTATCCTCTCGAGGGGGCATCCTTATCCTCCTCTCACATCATCCTTCCTCCTAGTTACTCTTTTGAATGACTGGGGCATCTTTTCTAATTCAATCATCTTCTTCCTACCTCTATGGCTTAATCTTCTTTGAAATGATGCTACTTTGTAACACCATCTCAAAGAGGGGCAAAATGTAGACACCTAAATTTGATTAACAATACTAATTAAATTTAGTCATCTTACTCACATTATTGATTAAATAATTATGCGTTATTTAATTAATTAATGTTAGCATTATAGCTTAATTAATTAAATTAATTAACTATAGTCAAATTAATTATTTAAATGACAACCCATAGTCAAATAATTAATTAAATCCCCCTTTCTTCTATTAATTTGAATGAATATAATTTTCCCATTTAAATCAATCCCCAAAGTCCTCTTTTGATTAAATAAAACCCATTTAATCAATTTGAGCACATGGCTCCTAACTTTAACCCCTAACCTAATCTATCCCAACTACCTAACCTATAGTTCTAACCAAACCCAACCCATTCACACATACTAACCTCCCTTAGTTAATTAATTAATCTTGATTAGTTAATTATCCCCTCCACTCATTCTCTCTCCTCTCATCACATCCTCCTAATTCTCCCATGTAACCTCTAATCCAAGCCTAATCGCCCCTTAAACATTTGCACAAGCCTAACTCATGGATTAAGAAATCCTTCCGTCACCCAAGTCAACCATCATTTTACATTTCTCAAATCCTTAACCCTTGATTGTGGATTATCCATTTTGTGTTTTTGAGAGAGAGCACATCCACATCTCCAAAAGAGATCAAATCAAACAAGCCTTTACAGGTGCACCTTTTTAGAGCTCTATCTGATGTTATGGAGTATTTCTTGTTGTTTCAAGTTTGTTCATACTTTTGATCTTTATATGTGCTAACCCACTAATGTTTGCATGTTTAAGCTTGTTCCCAATAGATTGAATATTTCCCCATACACAAGAGGTAATGATGAAATGAGTAAGAAGTTCTCTGAGGAAATGAAAAGAGAATTTGATATGTCTATGATTGGTGAAATGAAGTTCTTTCTTGGTTTGCAAATTTCTCAAAACAAACATGGTATTTTCATCTCTCAAACCAAGTATCTTAACGAATTATTGAAATTTTTTGGAATGGAAGATTGTAAACCTATTGGAACACCTACGATTATTGGTTGCAATCTTACTACTACTAATGAATCTCAAAGTGTTTTTCAGACAAAGTATAGATCCATGATTGGAGGTTTACAATATCTAACTCACACTAGACTAGACATTTCTAATGTAGTTGGAATTATTGTGAGGTTCCAAGAAGATCCTAAAGAGACTCATCTTTCTGCAGTTAAGAGGATATTCAGATATCTGAAAGAAGCAATGGAATATGGTTTCTGGTATGAAAATTCTAATAATTTTACTTTGAATGCTTATACTAATGCCATGTGGGCAGGAAGTATTGATGATGGAAAGAGTTCAAGTTGTGGCACACTTTTCCTTGGAAAGAGGTTGGTTTCATGGTTATGTAAGAAGCGGGATTGTATAACTTAGTCTATTGCTGAATTAGAGTATGTTGTTGCTGCTATAAATTGTACATAGATTGTTTGGATGAAGAATATGCTAAAGAACTTTGGGATAACCTTTGAAGAGCCAGTGTTTATACATTGTGATAATACAAGCATAGTGAACATGTCAAAGAATCATGTTATGCATTCAAAGACCAAACACATTTCAATCAAATACCACTTCTTGAGAGACAAGGTTGCAGAAAAGGAAGTTAGATTAGATTACATTAGTACAAAGGACAAAATAGTAGATATATTCACAAAACCTTTGTCAAAATATGCCTTTGAGTATCTCAAAGGTATACTTGGGGTGAGAAACGGGCTCCTTGCGAGAACTAAATGATGCATAAGTGCATCATTACAGTAGCTATTAGAGCTATATCATTCCCTAGACTTGATTCTTGGACCCACTCCTTAGGGGTAGTGATCGCAAGAACACAATATAACAGATTTGGGTGATCAAGCACCTAGTTGTTGCAGGCATGAAGATTTGAAAAAGATACACCTTGCAAAGGTAGAATGGATAGAGAAGGATGGATCTCTAGAACCATTTTCCATTGATGTCAAAGGAGAGAGATACAAATGAAAAACCCTACTAGTTTAGGGGGAGTTGTGAAGAGGATAATTAGAAGATAGTATTAAGAAGGATACTTTTGGGTAGATGGTTTTTCACATATGTTTCCATCAATGCCAAAGGGGGAGATTGTTGGAATTGTTTCTATTAGAAGTGTTGACATTCATGTTTTTTCATTGATGTCAACATATGTTTTAGTTGAATACCTTAGAAGTCTTAGACAGACTGGTTATCACTGGTACAGGAAAGAATAATAGATGTGTACTGATACTGTATGAACTTCCAGAGCATGCAAGCATGGATCTGTATAAGGGGATGAGAAAAGATATTATATATAAGATCACTTGTCTTGATATTACTATTGGCATAAGTTATAGTTGTTCTGGTAAAGACTGGTTATAGAATAGTGACAAAGGACTATGATAGAGTTGGTCTTTGATTTTTTGGGATTACTTGGATGCGAGAACATGTTATGGAATGCAAGCTTAAGAAATGGTAGAAGACATGTTGAAGAATGTTCATTGTAATTCTTGGGTGCCTAGGTTCTTGGTGGCATCATCTATGGTGTGTGATCTTATGAAGATTTTTTTGTGGCCAACTATAGTGGTGTATCATGTTTAGAGAATGGCGAATGCGGATTACGGATCTTAGAGTGTAATTGATGATTTGTATTTAATGTTCACTTGTTTAAGGTACTGTGTGTATCTTAGAAAGGGTCTATGTAATTATTTATGCATTGGGGAAGTCCTAACTATTTGACCTAATTTCTTATTATAACTTGTATAAAGGAGAGTTATTTCTTGATGAGGAGGTGTGGAAGTATGATGTGGAATCTAGGAGCTTGTAATTCTATAGTCTTTTGGATGTATAGCAAAGATAGTTATTGTGATGAACTTCATTGGAATTTTTTAGGCAAAGAAATTTTTTATCAGCCAGTTCACTGGTTATTGTATACTTCTATATCAGTACTTTGGAGAGTGAGTCTAGGAGGTGGATTTAACCTTCTCATTTGGGAAGTGAGTCTGGGAATTGAGATTATTATTTATCTCGACTCCTAAAAGGGTCTCTTCTTTAACAAGGATTATGTATTGTATGTAATAATCATACCCTAATAGGGCTAGATATCCTAACAGGGATACAATACTTTCAACTTACATTATTTATGGGTGGTAATTCCCATCAAGGTTTTTCCGTTAACAGGGTTTCCTCGACAAGTGTTATGATGTTTCTTTTGATGTGTTCAGATTTGGATTGAATAATTATTTTATAAGTTTAAAGTTTAATTATTTGGCACACAAATGATTCACCCCCTCTAAGTTGAGTTGGTGGACTATTATTGCTAACAAATGTTGTAAATGCAAACTTGGGATAAATAAAGGATGAATCATTCAGGGACATAGTGGCATATGCATGTATTTATGTGAAAGATATGCAAGTATATGTATTTGTGATCAAGATGTATGAAAGAGGATCTGTCTCCTTAATTGCATAAGTTATGTATAGAGTGTGGTGCAGCGTAGTGTGAACTTTAATGTGTTATCTACATAAATAAGTGAGTTGGAGGTGACTACAAATATTCTAGTTGTATTATGGTTGTATATCAATGGTGGATCTATTCTCTCTTATCCTTCTTCATCTAGGTAGTGAGCCTTCTTTGATAATTAATCCCTTTGGTATTTGATACTTTCTTGTAATCCACCTTAATCGGTATTCATACATTTTAGAATAATATTCTCTATTTTTTTTCCTTTATAAGGTTTTCCATCTAAATCAGGTGTTTCATATGTTTATGGTTGTTGTGCTTTTAATGTTCATATTTTTCAATGGTTAAAATTTTAAACGAAGTTTGGTGGAACTGATTAAAGGTTTTTAAAGTTATAATTTATGGACAATTTATTCACCCCCCCCCCCCTAATTGTCTTGGACATTCAACACATTACCTTCTTCTCTCACTAACATTGTTGATCCTACCAACTCTACAGCTATGAATGACATTGCTACATGGACCTTTCCAACAATGTTGTTAATCTCATTGATTAATCCACATCTAAACCCAAACCAAATTATAAACCTAAATATTTCATTATCTTTCATCCAAAGGAGACTATTAAGTCACTCAATGGTCCACTTTACATTTTTGCAAAAAAATAATGATAAGCTCTCTTGAGGAGTGCTTATTGATCCTACTTGCATAGTGAATGTTATAAATGAGGAACATATTTTCATAAGACAATTTCATCAAGACTCCTATGACAAATAAAATGTGATGATTAAGAATTTTGATAGTTTTACTTTCCCTACCCATATTTCTATTATCATTCCTGTTGAAATTGGAAAGAAGTGCTTAGATGTTACCTTTGTTGTCATCCCAACTTTTGATCAATTCCAAGTGAGACTTGGACTTCCTTGGATCAACTACATGAAATCTATACTTCTCCTATACATAAATGTTTGAAGGTTTTCATTAATAGATAAATTATCATGATTAATCATAGACTCTATCAACATTTAGCGAGTTGTGAAAATTTGACCTTGACTTCTTTTGGCCTCACATGACTCAACCATTGCAACCTCACCAAGATATTTTATTTCTATCATAAAAAAAACTATAAAAATCAAATTTTTTCTAAATTGAGAAACCCTAAGGATATCCCATCTCCTTGTCCAACACCTAGACTCCTTCCCACACCATCCATTCCTCCTATTTATACTTATATTCCACCTTCTAGATAGTACAAACATTTAACATCCTCTATCTCTCAACCTAGTAAGGTTCTTTCCATTTATCGTACTAAGGAGTAAAAGGACCCCATATTGATTAATCCTAAACCTTCCCAAATATCAAACAAAACCAATTGAAACTGATGTGCTTGTGATTATTTTCATAGACATCATGCTAAGGCTTGTGAGCTTGATTTTCAAACAATTTCCTTCCCTAAGACACCTCATGATTATTTGATTCCATTTTATCAACCTATGCATAGCCCAAGGGAGATAGAAAATCTTAAGAAAATTATATTGTCTAAAAATGCTAATGGTTCTTTTCATATTAAGTATTCTATTGTGATTAATTTAGATGATGAGGATATTCTTGATGATACTAACAATATTAATTATGCAAATAATGTTGATCCTAATGATTCACATGATATGTATGAAGTTATTGGAATTAATCATGAATTATCTTCAAGGTTTTACAAAGCATTAAATTTTTATCCTTGTGACAAACAAAGTTAATCATAATTATACTATGGTTCTTGTTTGGAAATTGAAGAAGCTCCATCTACCATACTTGATATTTCTCCTCTCATGTGTTGAGCCTCTTCCTTGAATATGTTCAGAAAGAAGGGTTGGTGAACGATATGATTGAATAGGTCATCATGTGTGGTGGATTATTTTGTGTGTTTGATAGTTCATAATGTGATTCCCTTGTGATGTGTTGCTAGTTATTTGTTGTCTTTTTAGATTTTTTAAGATGACCCTTCTTTCTCTATTAGCACTAGGTGTTAAAAGGATCGAACATATCTTGACATTATTCTACTTATATGTCAATTATTCTATATATAATATATATGTTATGTTGTGCATGTTTTATTATTGTAAATGTGCCTTTGTATTGTCTACCTACGGACAATGAAAATAAGTGAGAACCATATCTCTTTTTGGTCTTCGCAATATTGACCAAAAAATACTTTTGTTCATATTATGTGCTCTTCTTCCATTGTACTCATAGTTCTTCTACCTTTAAGGGCTGAAGTCAATTTATTATTATTATGTTGGAAAGAGACACTGTATAGATGCTTTGGTGTTGTCATTGATGAAAACTAAACTCAATTTACACATCCACATTGCAGTAGGAATGTTTTAGTAAGTCAAAATGAATATCTATCTAGGTCTGGAAATGAAGAACACTGTATTTTACCAGTATAATGTATTTGGTTCAGCGAAATCTTCCAGGTTCACATATTTAGTTGTGGATTTAAGGGAAGTATTTTGGATGTTTGTAGATTCTTATTCTAGATTATGGAGGTTTAGTGTTGCTAGGTGTGAAAGTTAGAAGGATTTGAGTATCAGTATTATGTTTACCACTCAAAGCAACCAACTTGAGTTGGTAAATTCATTTTGCAGATGTGGTAAATTATTTGTGGTGATCAATTTTATGTTAAAATGGTGGAGCTGAGATATATAGAGGCATGTGCATGATTATTTTGGTCTCAATTGATAATTGAATTTGAATTTTGATTTACTTGGTCAACACGACTCATATTTTCCTAGAATATTTTTTAGTCGAGTACATGAAACAATCAATTTTTTTGTTGTGGACCTATAAGATGGATTTTTTAGGGTTAGAAGATATAGTTGATGCATGCAAGAAGGTTTTGGGTGAAGGATCTTGTGCAGATATTTGAGATCTAAGCTTTTGATCAACTAAGGACAGTGATACAAAGTAATCGGTGATAAAGTGTATCATATCTATGTTTTGAGCTTATGTGGAACTATAACTAGGCATTAGTAGATGTTACTTTAGCAGTTCAATACTTCTTGTGATCATTGTAGTGATCTTGTAAGGAATCGAGCCTTTCCAAATGGTTGTATCCCTTTTTGTTGTATAGGCCTATGTCTTCACACTCAAACAAGAGGATTAGTAGCACTGATTTTCTATGAAAGAAATCAACAAACTACTAAGAATGAGCCTATGAACAATAAAATAAAAAACATTATAAAGGAAAACAAATAAATGTAAACCCCAATGCTTGAAGCTTATATTGATTCTCTCTACTCCTAAAATGTTGTATGGATGGTGCTCAGAATTGGCATTGACAACATCTATATGAATTGGGAGTGTTGAGAAAATGAGATCCAAATGATAATGATTTTGCTTGTTGCTTCATATGAAAATACTACATAGTAATTGTGCACAAAGTTGAAGATCTTGGATCCTTTCAAATGGTTGAGAAGGGTTGATTAAATAGAATATGGAAATGATTTGGACAGAAGAGATTGATCCCAGATACTTTGAAATAGATGGTTGAGATCAATAAGAACTGAAGAAGGAATTAGTAAGCTCCTACTCTTAACTAAAGAGAAGAGGAAATAGTTGAGACAACTGTAGAGTTGATTATGAGTTATCTTTTTGAACTGCAGAGAAGATGGAGCAATTCATGCAATTACAAACATTGATCATGGGTTCCCTTTTTGAATTGGAGAGAAGATGGAGCAATTCATGCAATTACAAAGATTGATCATGAGTTCCCGTTTTGGAAGTAGAGAGAAGATTTATTTGATTTTAGAAATTAAAATACTCATAAATGAGATATTTGAATTCTATTTTGATTTAAAATAGAATTCAGAGTGAAATTAAATTAATTAGAAGAATAATTAATACGTTTAAATATTTGAAATTAGACTTTAAGAAACTGAATTTAGACTTTTGTAAATTGAATTTAATTAACTAATAAAGATTTATTAATTAGATAAAATTATTTATTTAATTAATTTTGGAGAAATGATTAAATGATTAGAGGATTAGATTTAGAAGAAATAAATGATTAACTAATGATTAAAGAAATCATTAATTAATAAGTTTAAATAAAAAATTTTTAGAATTTAGGAATTTGAACTTAATTAACTAATAAAAATTAATTAATTAAGGTTTATTAATTAAATAAAATTAATTATTTAATTAATTTTGAAGAAATGATTAAATAATTAGACGATTAGATTTAGAAGAAATAGATGATTTTGTTAGAGTAATAAGTTAGTTCACTTATTAATTAAATCATTTTGATTTAATTATTAAGTCACTTATTATCTCTAGTTTATTTAAGCTAAACTTTAGGCATATAATGATTAATTATTATCAAGCAACCTAGATATTTTTGTTTTAGGGTTTTGATCACCTTTATAAGGATTGATCTCTTTGTATATTATTATTCCCTCTCTGAATGAACATTTCATCTTTCAGAGCTTTCTTTCTTGTGTCTCCATTCTTTGCTTTTGTGACAAGTTTTTTCTACATAGATCTTGGTGCATGAAGTCTATGAATCCTAACATGGTATCATAGCTTTGTTGTTGTAGTCTGTTCTTGAGTTCTTGTAGAATTTTTAGAGCTTTGATGGTTTCAATTTTACAAAGGTTTCCTATGTGGATCTGGGGGGAGCTATTTTTAGGAGCACTTTGGGCACAAACCGACCTCTCGATCGTGTCCAAAAGGCCCCAAAACCCCTATTTTCAAATAAGGCATGTCCAATTTGGACACAGTTGAAATCTAAGGCAAAATAATTTTTTCTTGTACGACCCTAATCTTGGCATGTTTTACAAGGAAGGAAAAAAATAAATATTTTAATTGTTTTTTAACTTTGTTTTTAACGCTGCCAGTTCTAAATAGGCAGTGTCGTCCAGCGGCCACCATCGGGCCACCGGTCACCCAGTGGCCACCAGCGAGTTGCCCACCCTCCACCACCACGCCACTGCCCAGCACTGTCGCGCCACTAAACCACCGTGCAGCACTACCGCAGGTCTGCATGTAGAGGCGGTGTCATCACCAGGTGCGGGCTATAATATGATGGTCGTCCCACATGCAAAAAAAACTTATTTTTTCATCAAAAGAAGCCTATGGTTTTTTTCTTGTAACTTGAGAAAATGGAGGTCTTTTTTGGCAAACGACATATCGTCGGAAATTTGATTCCAAGATGGAGACTTTGGTATAGGTTTTATTTTCATATTTTTCTACTTTATTTCCTCTTTTTCCAGTCAAAGTGAGGTCTTCTTTTATGCACTCTTGGGCCTCCAGAATGTGCACATGGACTCTATTTTTTGCTCGTGAATAGCTGTTGGAAAACTCTTGGTGAGATATCTTCAGATCTGAAGTTCATTTTCTGAGACATTTGATCCAGTATTTTCCCATTTAATCTGAAGCATTTCTTGCAGGGTATCTCCTTCTAGCTTTTCATTTTTTACTAGGGTTTGGTATTTCTCTTTGTGGGGGTGTTTTTTCTTATTTTCTATCATTTATTTCAGAAAAATCAGAACACTCATAAACAAAAAATAAAATCCCTTATGCATATTATGTCTAGTTCTAAAACATAACTAATATTTAAACAGTCAGAGTAGTGTAACAATGGCAGATTCAACATCAGTTGAGCTTCTCACTCCACATAATTTATATTTCTAGAACTCACGTATGACTAGGCTTCTCAGGTCACAAGGGTAATGGTCTTGTTTGGATGTCATTCAATCAGTATTGACTCATCCTTATGAGATCATGTAGCATAGGAAAAAGATGGATAAGGCCATGGTTTTGATATATCTGAATGTTTCAGATAGTTTACTCTTTCATCTGGATGGTTGTGACACTCCTCTTGATATGGGGGAGAAGTTTCATACTCTCTTTGGCATAGTAAATGAGTTCAGGGCACTTCAAATTGAGGCATAATTGACAGCTTTGGGTCTTGAGTTATTTCCTTCTATTCAAGATTTCTTGATAAAATTCAAATCTATCAAGTCTATCTTATAGGGTTGTGGAAAGAATAAGATATATTCAGAGTGCATTTACCTAATTCTTTCTAAGTTTCATGGTCCCTTTCATATATTTTCTTCTACCTTCCATTCTACCATGGATGATTTGGGTGCATGATTTACCATGCCTACATTTGATGTGTTATGTGATTGTTTGACTCATGAGCAGGCAAAGTTGTCTCAGCTTGATTGTCTCACAGGATCAAAAAACCAAGCATTGGTTGCCCAAACATCTAAGGAGAAACAAAATCCAAAACTAAAGCCAAAGAAAGATTCAATAGGAAATGATATTTCCTCCAAGCTATCTCTTAAGTCTGATTCAAAACCACATTCCCATCCCAAGCAGGGGAAATCTTCAAATTCTAGTGAGTCTTCCTCCAAGACTACGAAGAACACAAATGACCCTTGCAGTTTCTATGGAAAGGAAGGAAATCCAATTTCCAAGTGTTGGAAATGGTTAGATGATTTAGAGGAAGCCATGTAGCAACATCATATCACCTCACCTTAGCCACCTTCCTCTTCCACAGGGAAAAGACATGCTCTTTCAGCACAAGATTTTTCTTCTAGATCCACATGGATTATTAATTTAGGTGCTTCTCACCACATGTCACACTCTCAACACCTAGTCACCACACTTGTACCCAGTCATACTTCACATATTGTCATTGGTGACTCAGGACAACTTATAGTTACAGGTTCTGGTACTGTCTCATTCTCAGGTGGTTGTCTTAAGGGTGTACTTCTTGTTCCCAACCTTTCGACAAACCTCACTTATGTTTATCAGGTTTTCCATTGTGGCTCTGGCAAGACACTTGAGTTCTCACCACATGATGTGGTTGATCAAGACCTCCATGATCTTGATATGATTGTGGCTACTGGCAGTGTTGATCCCTAGTCATTCTTATACAAGTTTGATGGGTTTGAGAGTTCAAATGGTTCTGGGGTCTCTCTTGTGGCACATAAAGATACAACAAGAAAACTTTGGCATGAGTGTTTTTGCCATGTCAATTAAAGATACTTACAATAGATGAGTACATAGGCACTTGTGAGTGGGCTTCCTCTGATTTCCTATACTAATGGTGTATGTTGAGTTTGTGATCTTGGAAAACATCACATGGATCCTTTTCCTATAGGTCAAGCCACTTGTGCTAAGGCACCCTTGGATTCGATACAAAGTGATCTCATGTCATTTCTGACTCCTTCATTTTTAGGGGCCCACTATGTACTCACTTTCATTGATGACTTCTCTAGGCATGCTTGGGTGTACTTTCTCAAGTATAAGTATGATGTTTTTGATACCTTTCATGTCTTCAAGACATTTGTGGAGAAGCAATTGGTCTTTCTATCAGGAGGATACACATCGACAATGGGGGAGTATGTGAATCATGATTTCAGGGATTTTTGCACTAAGCAGAGTTTACAACATTAGTTGACAGTTCCATACAACCCTCAGCATAATGGTGTTGCTGAGAGAAAGAAAAAAAAATTATGGGAGATGGCCAATTGTATGATTTAGTCTCATGTTATGCAGCCTTCCCTTTGGGCTGAGGTAGTCAATTGTGCCAACTCTATTCATAATCAGATGCTTCATAAGGTATTATGACATATGACAACTGAGGAAGCTTGGTCTTAGATCAAGCCTGATGTTTCCACATTCTAAGTTTTTTGGTAGTGATGCTTGGGAATTTATTCTAGATGCTCAAAGGAAATCCACGAAGAGGTATAGTCGACCACTCATATTTTTTGGCTATTGTGAGGATGCCAAGGCATACAGGTTGTTTGATCCTGATTCTTGAGATGGATTGTTTCAACAGGATATCCAGTTTGATGAGCTCCATCCTCTGATGGATTCTATATCATCAAATTCTCCCTCACTATCTACTCCTCCATCTTCATCTCTTGAGGAATTTTTTTTTCTTGATGATGATGATGATGATCCACCATCTTCACCACCACCAAATAATTTAGTTTTTCCCAAGTGGGCCCATTTTATAGCTGATGCAACAGCTTCTTTGGTAAGTGATCCTATAGATTGATGTCATACTCGAGCTCAGACATCTGGTTTTATCCTTCTAATTCATTCTATTTTAGATGTCCTTATAATTTTTTAGAGGCGATGGGTCACATAGAGTGGGATAGGGCTATGGATGAGGAGTATTCTTCTTTGATGAAGAATCATACTTTGGATTTGCGTTCTCTTTCAAAAGGGATAAATTTGGTTTAGTGTTAGTGGTTGTACCTTACCAAGTATGTTGCAGATGGTTCTATTGACAAGTATAAGGCTCATCTTGTTGAAAAGGGGTTTTCTTAGGTGGAGGGTATTGATTACTCTAAGACCTTTTCTCTTGTTTCCAAAATGAATTCTATTCTCCTTGTACTTTCACTTGCAGCTTCACATGGATGGACAGTGTTTCAGATGGATGTGAAGAGTGCCTTCTTGCATGAAGACCTCTAGGAGGAGATCCATATGGAGCAGCCCCAAGGTTTTATGCAGGTATCTTCCTCAGTTTTTAGGCTTAGACATTCATAGATGGTCGCAAACAAGCTCCTCAGGCTTGGTATGAGAAGATGGACTCCTTTCTTTCTACACACTATACACGTTGTCATTCCAACCATAGAGTGTATCTTCAGTGTCAAGGGGTTGACATTGTGATACTTTTTCTTTATGTTGATTATCTTTTCATCATAGGTAGCTCATCCTCCATGATTCATGATATACAGTGAGCATTGAAGGAGCAGTTTGAGATGATTGATCTTGGTCTTCTGCATTATTTTTTGGGCCTACAAATTATTCAATATTTCAATGGGATTTCACTCTTTCACCAAAATTATGATCTTTATATGCTTCATAGGTTTGACATGCTTGCTTACAATCCTATGCCTATGTCATTTCAGTTAGGTGTTGTGTTATCTTCCACTTGTCCTACACCTTCAGTGGACTCCACTTTGTACAGACAATTGATTGACAATTTTTTGTACTTGACGCACACTCATACTGATCTTTTTTTTTGCGGTTGGAGTTGTCTCTAGGTTCTCCCATGATCCTCATGAGAGCCATTAGAAATTTTCCAAATGTATTTTGCAGTATCTTAAGAGCACTACACATTATGGCATTCACTACACATTAGGTTCCCCACACATCATTAGCTTCACTGAATCAGATTGGGATGGTGATGCTAACAATCAGAAGTCTACTTCTGCATTTTTTTTCCTTGGTTTTGGTCTTATCACATGGTCTTGTAGGAAGTAGTCTACTACTGCATTATCATCTATCAAGGCTGAGTACCGAGCAACAGTGTTATCCAGTCAGTAAATTTTGTGGCTTCATCAGTCGATGACTTAGTTTGGGGTTCCTCCTAATAGTCCCACTATTCTTTGGTGTGAAAATTAGAGTTCCATACACATTTCCCACAACCCAGTGGAGCATCAGCATACCAAACACATTGAAATCCCCATGCACTTCATCTGATAGTTAACTCTAGATGATGCTCTCATCTTGGAGTACATACCTACAGAGGAGCGGGTTGAAAACATATTCACTAAACCTTTGGCATCTCTACGCTATTTTCAGTTGCATGCTATGCTATGGGTGAAGGAAGTTGTCCTTGGGGGGGCTTAGTGAGGAGAGGCCTTCCTTCCTTCATGTTTGTTTTTTCAACATATTTTTTCCATCTCTTTTTGGAGTAGAGTATTTCCCATGTGGTTTTATCTATTTCTCCACTTTACAAATATTTGGTTGTGATTGGGTACCTGATCAGGCCATGTTGTCGGGACCCATTTTCCTGCTTTCAGTAGCTGTCACTAGGTTTTTAGCTTCTCCCTAAGTTTATATTAAGGGGGGGTGTTAGAGTAATACGTTATTTCACTTATTAATTAAATCATTTTGATTTAATTATTAAGTCACTTATTATCTCTAGTTTACTTAAGCTAAACTTAAGGCATATAATAATTAATTCTTTTATTAATTACTATCATGCAACCTAGATATTTCCATTTTAGGGTTTTGATCACCTTTATAAGGATTGATCTCTTTGTATTTTATTATTCCCTCTTTGAATGAACATTTCAGCTTTAAGAGCATTCTTTGTTGTGTCTCCATTCTTTGCTTTTGTGCCAGGTTTTTTGCTACGGTGGATCTTCATGCATGAATTCTAAGAATTCTAATAGATTTAACTAATGATTAAAGAAACCATTAATTAATAGAGGAAAATTAGTAAATATTTGCAAGGTTGCAATTCTTTCCATTTTAGGGTGTCTACATATGTCCCTCTTTGATACAATGTGATTCATCATGTTGTGTCAAAGAATTTTCAGATTTGATCCTGCCCCAGTGACAATAGGTGGACTATATGCCCCCTCAACAAATTAAGAAAAAAAATGTCTCATATGAGAATTAATTTTTTGAAAATGTTGGATCGCTCTATGATGATGAATAATGCATTCCTATGTTAGTTATGATGTTATTGACGATGGATGCATTGATTATATGATCTAATATGCATATGTTTTAGATTTTTCTTATGCAATAAATGAATGCAAACCTAAAATGCACAATGTATCTAAGTACATGCATGTGTTAGTTAGAATAAAGTTAGTGAGAGATTAGTTTGGAAAATAAAAAATAATGATTGATAAAATCAATTCGTTTCCATACATTCCAATCTTTATTCATCATTGCACCTTATTATGAAAAGAAAGAGATACAAATACACCTAGATATTTACATTCTGGATACCACTATATTCTATGATAACAACAAGAAGATAATAGATAAGGAATGTTCAATTTTTTTGTAGGGATTATCTCAGATCGTGGAACTGCATGGCTGCAGATGTGTTACAACTCCTATCACATTTATATTGAATCATCCTTACCCTAGAAAAGAATTCAAACACTCCACAAATAGAAAACAAATAAAACAAGATTATGATCCATCATAGCCACTCTCACCACTCAGTGGTATCCTTTAGGAGCGTAAGAACACAATCACAAAAGATAAATTGACAACAAACTGACATGATTGACCTAGTCAACAACCTTAGTGTTCCTTGATTGGCTTGGTTTTTGATGTTTGATTGCAGATGTGTCTGGTTTTAGGAATGGATGCCTCATATAAGATTGGTCCGTCTAGTTTTTATTATATATGTCACTGTCTAAGACAATTGATAGCTTGATTAATGATAGATTGAATCATTCAATTGATGACAAATTGGATTGCTGATAAGTTGAGTCACATGAGTCCATTGCTGATTTGTGAATCTTAAAGTTTTGGCATTTGATTGATTGTTTGATCTTCATTTTCTTGTTTATGACTGAGATGATTGATTGCAAAGATTTTTGCAATATTCAATTTTTTAAGATTAATTTCTTTAGGACATTTTGATCCTTTTAGGATTTTTTTAGGACTTTTTGCTCTTTTTAGATTTTTTCAAGACTTTTTAGAATTTTTAGATTTTTCAAGACTTTTTAGAGTTTTTAGATTTTTTGAGGACTTTTAGAATTTTTAGATTGTTTCAGGACATTTTGCTCTTTTTAGAAATTTTAGATTTTTTCAGGGCATTTTAGACTGCCCCCCTGTCTAGTAAGTTAGTATAAGCCATGGATAAGCATGATATCTCAAAGGGGATTGCGCTTCTATAATAATTTTGGGTACTCAATCTTGCATGCGGGGAGTACAAGCTTAATCTTTTGGAGTTCATTGATGGCAAAGCGGGACCTTAACACTTGACACCTGTTTACCAAGTTTTCACCGAGGTACCTACCCAATAGTGCATATTTGCCAGGTTTTCACTGAGAGAGAGAGAGAGAGAGAGGGAGAGAGAGAGAGAGAGAGAGAGAGAGAGAGAGAGAGAGAGAGATTATGTTTCTCTTTAGTTTTTCCTCTTTTCATATTTTTTTTGTTATTGCCAAGGTGCGTATTTTTCAGGTTTTCACCAAGGTAACTTTTTTAATATTTATTATACATTTTAAAGGATCATATATAGGGCTTGAGATCTCAGGCACAAAACCTTTTTAGTTGCATGTTGTTGATATAACTAGGGATCTAATCTCCTTCCTCAGTTGCCAATTGATATCCCCTATTGTCATGTGATTTTATAATTATGTATGGTCCTAGCCAATGAGGCTCAAACTTGCATGGTTTAACTCTTTCTACTTGATTCTTATAATTTTTCATGATGACGAGATCTCCTACCTCATAGGTACGTGGCCTGAGTTTCTTGTGATAATTTATTCTAAGGTGATTATGATAGCCTTGTAATTGATTCATTGCATTTTAGTGTCTCTCATCTAACAGTTCCAGTTTACTGAGTCTAGTAACTCTGTAGTCTTCATTTGATATGCTATGCTTCAGTGATATTCTGAGGGATGGAGTTTCAATTTTGAGGGGTAGAACCACCTCTTATCCATATACTAAGGAGAAGGGAGTTGCTCTTGTAGGTGTTATGACACTTGTTCTAAATGCCCATAATGTGGGAGGGAGCTGCAAATGCCAGTCTCGACAAAATTCATTGACAGTTTTCTTCAAGATTTTTAGGATTGTTTTGTTAGTTGCCTCAACTTGTCCATTTCCCTAGGAATAGTAAAATGAAGAAAAAACTTGTTTTGTTTTGAACTTCTCACAGAGATCATCAAATTCATTATTTTGGAAAGGTGAACTGTGATCAGTAAGTATGGTTTGAGGGATCCCATACCGATAGACGATGTGATTTATAATAAACATGAAGATCTTCTTACCAGTGACATATGTGAGAGGAATTGCTTCCACCCATTTGGTAAAGTATTATGTTGCTGCAATTATGTATTTATGACTGTTAGATGAAGTGGGTGTAATATTTCCCACTAATTCAAATCCCCATTTAAAAAAAATCCATGGAAAAGTAATGGGGTGGAGGTCTTGAGCTGGTGCACGAATAAGATCTTTGTGAATCTTACATTTTTGGCATCTTTGTACATACTTATGAGCATCTGTTTCTACACTTGGCCAATAGTATCCCATCCTAATGATTTTCTTTGCTATTTTTTTACCACTTACATGGCCCCCAAAAACTCCTTCATGTACCTCGTATAAGGCTCTCTAGGATTCTGTAGAAGTGATACATCTTAAAAGCATTCCATCTAGACTTTTTCTATACAAAGTATTAGCGAGAAGGGTGTACCTAGAGGCTTGTCAGATAAGGGGCTTTGTTTGGTTTGTAGATAGGTCAGACAGTAGGGTTTTCTCTTGTAGCTAAGTATACACATCATTATACTAGGGAGATTCAGGACCAACAATGACACATACTAATTCTATTATTGGAGCCTTATAGGATGGTATCATCAAATTTTCTACCAAAAATTGGAATCTGGTTTCATTACCTGGCATGTCGATCAAAGATGCTATAGTTGCAATCGCATATGTTGCTTTATTCTGAACCCTTGGAATTTTTTCAAATATAATGTAATGAAAAGAAGCACATAATTTTTCCATCAGCTGTCGGTATGGGACAAGTTTTTCATATTTGGTCAATCATTGTTGACTTGACTGATAACCAACTAGGAATCACCATAAACTATCTGGTTCTTTATTCTCCATTGTATAGCCATTTTTTTAATCTGTTGACTAGAGCTTCATACTTAAATATGTTATTTGTACATGGAAAAGTGAGTCAAAAAGATGTATGAATTGCATCATTTTGTGGAGTGATGAGTATTATTCCTACTCCTATGCCATTTTTTGTATATGATCCATCAAAGAATAACTGCTAGACTTCTATTTCCAGTTGTACTGTAAGGATTGATTCATATAGAAACTCGAACACTATAGCTTGGTGATCTGGAATTGGTGCTTCTACCATTTGATCAGCAATAACCTTCCCTTTGATAGCCTTATAAACCATGTTTTCAATATCAAACTTGCTTAAGATCATGACCAATTTAGCGAGTCATCCAATTAATGATGCTTTACTCAATAAGTATTGTAATGGATCTGTGTGTGCAATGAGCTTTGTTTGATGACTTAGCATATAATGTCTTATCTTTTGAGAAGAAAATACCACTGCAAGACATGCATTTTCCATTATTGAATAATTGAGTTTATATCCCACCAATGTTCTACTGCAATAGTAAATGGCCTTTTCCTTTCCCTGATCATCATGTTGAGCAAAAAGAACACCTAGTGCTGATTTGTTGTTGATATATATAAAAGAAGTGGTTTGCCTAGAATTTGTGACACCAATACAGGGGATTTCAGTAGATAATATTTGAAAGTTTGAAGAGCTTTTTGGCATTGTTTTTTCCATACAAATATTATGTCTTTATGTAGTAAGTGTTGGAACTGTAGACACCTAAATTTGATTAACACATCTAATCATATTTAGTTCCTTCTAGGACATATCAACTAAGTAATTGAGCATTACCTAATTGACCTATGTCATCCCCTAGCCCTAATTAATTCAATTAATTATCTATAGTCCTGATTAATTATCAAAAGCAACCAATAGCTTAATAATTATTTAAACCCCTATTCCCCTATTATTGAATGAATATGTTATTTATGTAATTCAATTCATTAATATTCCCTTTAACCCATAACCTAACCTATCTCAACCACCTAATTACCTTAAGTTCTAACTCAACCCAACCCCTTCACACATTCTAACCTAACCAATCCCAACCACCTAACTTAGAGTTCAAACTAATCCCAACCTCTTCACCCATGCTAATCCTATCTTAAACCCTAACCCTAATCCTAAACTCTCCCTAAGTTTGTCACATTCCTAATCCTTGGATTAGGAATTCAATCCCTTCCCCAAAGTCAACTTTCTCAATCTCTTCCTTATCCCCTCACCCATGCCTCATTAATACCTCATTAATGCCTCTTACATTCCTCATTAAGGCTCTTACACCCTCATTAACAGCCTTATCTTCTAGAGTCTCCTTGGCTCACTTCCCTAAATGGTCACATTCCTCCCTCTTTTCAACCCAATCATATTGTGACACTTGTCATCATATGATGAACTTCAAGAAGCACAATCCATGTGCTCTCTTCTAGGTGCATCTAGACCTCTCCTCAAGATTGCATCTTGACCCTTGATTCCTCACCCATTTTCTATAAAAGAAACCTCATTCCTTCACAATTTAGTCCACCTTCCATGTAGAGTTATAATGCTATTTTGAGAGAAAATCATAAATCCATCTTTTAGAGAAGAGTTATAATGCCAGTTTGAGATCACGGCTTGAAGCTTGAAGCACATCCATGAGCACACATCCACAACAAATGGACAAATCCAATGAACAAAATGGAGTTTGAATGAACTTGTAGGAGGTTTGCACTTTCTTCATTTAGCTTATTTAAAGCTTTCATTTTATGTCTTAGCATGTATGTAGTTTAGATTATTATATGTTGAGTGTTTTTATTCATTATTATGCTCCTTTACACCTAATTTTCATAGCTCACATTCTGGCACACCCAGTGGGACCCACTTCACGGGTTCCTTTTCATTGTTTTGCTTGCAAACTAACCCTCTACGCTAATGTGTTTTTGTTGTTTGAGTATGTTTTGCAAGCTATTATTTTCTTTTGCATGTTGAAAAAGGAAAGAAGACTATATTCCTTCTATATTCTTTCTACTTTCTCTCTATTACGCTTCCACAAATATCATTGATACACAAACAAGAAGACTATATTCCTTCTATCTTCTTTCTACTTTCTCTCTATTACCCATTTGTTGAAATATGGTCTATATCA
>MU224832.1:1954479-1965098 GCA_018584345.1 Thuja plicata | reverse complement strand
ATTGTCTTAAAGATTTCAACTTTCCACAATTAAAAATAAATAAAATATTAAAACGTTGTTGATATTTGTAGGCATGTGTGTCAAGTGTCATCAACTATCTAGTGATTCTTTTTGAAGCCCCACCAATAATATTGAACAATAAACAAATTTTTTTTTTTTGTTTTACTCATTTACTGTCGCAATTGCGACGTCAACCCCTGAATTACGACGGGGGTGCTGTAGCGGCGACGCTAAATGCCCGTCGCTATTGGATTGGTATCTGTCGCAATTACGACGTCAGCCAAGGGGATTGCGATGGGTTTTTTGTAGCGGCGACTCCAAGATCTCGTCGCAATTGCATTGGTACCCATCGCAATTGCGACGAATTCAACAAGAATTATGGCCAGATGATGCCAGAATAAAATGGCGGTATAGCGACAGATATCTGTCGTAATTGCGACGGGTGATGACGGGCATCGTGATTTGTGACTAAAAACGAGCGACGTTTACTACTGTCGCACTGGCGACACATGTCTGTCGTAATTGCGACACATAGCCATCGCAATTCGATGCCAAATGTATTAGTGAATCAAATCCCGTCTCAAACCTAACCCTTCATCCTTGATGCAAACCTGACTATCCCATCCCTCATTCTTCTATCCCCCTTCCTTTTTTCTTCTATCCTATCTCTCCTGGCCATCTTTTCGAGATGTCGCCAGGGCTTCACCTTTTCTCCCTATCACCCTCTTCAGGAGGCATCATCTTGGTCATTTTATTCTAATTCTATCCTAATAGCCACTCTAGAGAAACTTCATTGCCTATGTCCACATCTTCGCGTCGTCTATTTTTTTAAACGACTTCAAAATAGTGTTATTCTAACACTATGTCGAAGAGGGGCAAAATGTAGACACCTAAATCTTATTAACACACCTAATCATATTTAGTGCCTTCTAGGACATATCATCTAAGTAACTAAGCATTACCTAATTGACCTATGTCATTCCCTAGCCCTAATTAATTCAATTAATTAATTATAGTCCTGATTAATTATCAAAAATAACCAATAGCTTAATAATTAATTAAAACCCTATTCCCCTATTAGTGAATGAATATGTTATTTATGTAATTCAATTCATTAATATTCCCTTTAACCCCTAGCCTAACCTATTTCAACCACTTAACCTCAAGTTCTAACTCAACCCAACCCCTTCACACATGCTAACCTAACCAATCCCAACCACCTAACTCAGAGTTCAAACTAATCCCAACCTCTTCACCCATGCTAATCCTATCTTAAACCCTAACCCTAATCCTAAACTCTCCCTAAGTTATTCACACTCCTAATCCTTGGATTAGGAATTCAATCCCTTCCCCAAAGTCAACTTTCTCAAACACTTCATTATCCCTTCACCCATGCCTCATTAATACCTCATTAATGCCTCTTACACTCCTCATTAAGGCTCTTACACCCTCATTAATAGCCCTATCTTCTAGAGTCTCCTTGGCTCACTTTCCTAAATGGTCACATTCCTCCCTCTTTTCAACCCAATCATATTGTGACACTTGTCATCATATGATGCACTTGAAGAAGCATAATCCATGTGCTGTCTTCTAGGTGCATCTGGACCTCTCCTCAAGATTGCATCATAACCCTTGATTCCTAACCCATTTTCTATAAAAGAAACCTCATTCCTTCACAATTTAATCCACCTTCCATGTAGAGCTATAATGCTATTTTCATAGAAAATCATAAATCCATCTTGTAGAGAAGATTTATAATGCCAATTTGAGATCATAGCTTGAAGCTTGAAGAACATCCATGAGCACACATCCACAACAAATGGACAAATCCAATGAACAAAATGGAGTTTGAATGAGCTATTAGGAGGTTCGCACTTTCTTCATTTAGCTTATTTCAAGTTTTCATTTTATGTCTTAGCATGTATGTAGTTTATATTATTAGTTGTTGAGTGTTTTGATTCATTATTATGGTCCTTTACACCTAATTTTTATACCTCACAAGAACAAATGACACTTATCTGCCAGTTGAGTGATGAATATCCTGATAGATTTTAATCTTCCTTGTAGACCTTGTAGTTGTCTCATATTTATAGGTGGTGGCATGTCAAGGATGGCCTTAACCTTTTCTAGATCTACTTCAATTCCTTTATATGATACAATTAAACCAAGGATTTTTCCACCGATAACTCTGAATGTGCATTTCTTTGGGTTGAATCATACCTTGTATTCTTGCATTCTATCGAGTATCAAACCAAAAAATTGTAGATGAGTTTCCCTGAGTGTTGACTTAGCCAGTATGTCATTGACATAATCCTCCATTGTTTTATGAACCATATCATGAAATATTTTTTTCATGGTGCATTGATAGGTGGCACCTTCATTCTTGAGGCCAAATGAAGTCACATTCTAGAAATAAGTACCCTATGGACAAGTAAAGGTTGTCTTATGTTGACCTTATGGTGAAATTTTTATTTGGTTATAACATGAGAATCCATCCATAAGTGACAACATTTGATGTCTTGTTGTCAAATCTATGATGATGTCAATGTTTGGTAATGGGAAATCATCTTTTGAACATGCTTTGTTCAGGTCCTTGAAGTCTATGTATATTCGAATATGACGAAAATGTTTTGTAACTAGCACCACATTTGATATCCAGTCCACATATGGGATGGGTCTTATGAAACTTGCATCGAAAACTTTCTTCAGTTCAAATTTGAAAAGTACACCAATGTGAGGATGCATCTTTCTTAACCTTTGTTTTATAGGATTTGCATTTGGAAAAAGTGGTAGATGATGTAGTATGATCTCTAGATCAAAACATGGCATGTCAGCATAAGACCAAGTGAAGTTGCTCTGTCGTTCTTTGAAAAAACCAGTAAACTATTCTCTTACCTCAAGTGAAAGGGATTTATCTAGATTGATGTTCTTAGGGTTCTTTTCATTCCCTAGATTCACTACCTTTGTTTCCTCTGCTAGCAAGGTTGATTGTTCTTCTTTTAAGGGGAGGAGACCCAAATTTTCATCCTCTGGCACCTTAAAGAGGTTTTCACCAGAAGATACATCCTTTATCTTTACTTTTTCATTGTCATAAATTGCCTTTCGCACTTAATGACATTTATTTTTTAATTTTTTTTTACTTTTGCAACTGGAAAGAGAACCCTCCTCCCCAAAGTATGTTGATCTATCTAATTCAAAGGAGAATCCTACATTGTGATCTCCTGATGGTATTCCTTCAAGAAGCCCCATAAAGTCTACAATGGCTTCATCATTTTCAAAAAAATTTATGTTGAGGTGTCCTTGTTGGTCTCAATCTATTAACTCAGGGTAGACTAAATAAAGGTCAATGTGTGAGGAAGAATCAGTTTGGATGAATGGGACTGCAGTGATAGTTTTGAAAAATATGGAATGAGAAGTAGATGCACTATCTAAGGAATGGGCATCAACTTGATTATCAATATAAGGTTGATCTTCTAGGTTTAGTTGGTCAAAAATTTCATTGAGGTTTATGGTACTAGTGGATCAAGGGGAATATCTAGGAATAGGTGATTCGAAGTCATGGAGGGATAATCACTCATACTCATGAGAATCAGTCATGCTAGAACACTCGTTAGGTATTTCACTTTCCAAATCCTCCAAGATTGCCTGATTAAGGGTTTTTTTGGAATTTTTGGTTTCTACTTTTGGTGGCAATAGTTGTTGGAGTATATTGCTGATTGAATTATGTCCTTGATTTTACCCCCAGTTTGATTCAACAATTTCTTGTCAGTCTACTGAAATATATTAGACTATTGTACTGGTTATGTCCTGACCATATCCTAGCCCTATTTTGTTCCTTTGAGTTTGTGGTAAAGATAATTCAATCAATCCATGTTGTCTTTCCCCCAGACCATTTTCACCATCATATTCATATTGTTGTAGCATAATATATCCAGGTCCATATTGTGTCAAGGGTATTTGTACTATTGGTGTATCTTGGGGATCTTGATATAACCAAGTATTAATGTATGGATCAAAGGGGTTTTCTTCAGTTAGGTTTCCTTTTTAAATAAATGTAGTCGGCAGACATCTGAATATTACTGGTTTTGGAGCTTCAATTGTTTCCATTGGTGTAGGTCATCCATATGATCTGGGAGATAGAGGCATGTTGTTGATGGTGAAGGCTTCCTCATAGAGGTATTCACCACACCCTTTGTCTTGGATTGATAATTTTACTTCCTTTCTTGGGTATATCCTTTGGAATGGAAGCAGAAGCAAAAGGAAGATTGGCTTCCTGATTTGATGGTACATGATTGTCTGCACTTCCTCTTATAGTACTGTTGCAATATTGAAAGGTGTTGGGATCTCCCTCTATGATGATCTATGTTCCTTGGTAGGTAAATTTTATGCATTGATGACATGTCTAAGGCAAAAATTGCATGTCATGTATCCATGGTCTTCCAAGAAACATTTTATATCCTAGTTCAAGGTCTAGGATTTGGAACGGAGTACTCTTTTTCATTGGGCCTATCTTGACTGGTAAAATAAGGATACCTTTAGATGACCTTTCTTCCTCATCATATGCTCTAATATTTATTCTTATAGTGACATCAATATTAGATTTTGAGTAACCCAAATTTTTATTACATTGAGAATACAAATGTTTAATCTAGCACCACCATCAATGAGGACTCATTGGATCGTAAGTTTATGCACTTAGACAAGAAATGTAGGGGATCATTGTGTAGAGGTTTGTGTGGTGGTACATCATGGTCTATAAATATGGCATGTTTTTTAGCAACAATATAATTTACCATGGTTTAGAAATTTTCTGGAGATATATCCCATGGGATAGCTACATTTTGAAGGGCCTAGTCCAAAGCTTGCTTATGCTCTGGGGATATGCACAATAGTTCAAAAATGGAGATTTGGGTGGGTGTACGCTTGAGTTCATCCACCAAACTGGATTATGGATTAGAATTTGGAGTGGTATTTTTTGGTGTAGCTGAATTAGAAGGCATTACTTGTAGAACAACTTTGGAATGACAAGTTGTAACAGCGCATTTGGCATTCTTATCTCTGATAGTGATGGTAGCAACTTGGCTTTCTGTAGGACTTATGCAATTTATCATACTATTAGAGGTAGAATATGTATAATTGACTTTCTTGGATTAACTACTAGATGTGAAGGCTTTCCCTTTATTATGGTTATGAAAAGGATCATTGAAGATGGTATGATTTGTGGTACCCTTGGATTATCATTGATTATCTCTTTTTAAATTAAGTCTTGTATAGTATTTCTTAATCGATAGAAATTTGATGTCTTATGGTCCTTGAATTGATGATAATCACAAAAATCATTATCGTTCCACCACTTAGGTTTTACAACACCATGTTTGAATTCCCTAATTTCTGGTAAAGTGATCGTATTGGCTTGGATCAAATTTTTCAGTGTTTATTCAATCGATTCTCCTAGTAGGGTGTACTCACATTTCAGAAAAGGAAATCATTGTTGGCATTGCATGTATAGGCCAAATTCTATTTGGTTTGAAAGATATGACCAAATTTCATCTCAAGTTCACTAGAATGTATAGACCTATGTCTGCACATTCAAACAAGAGGGTTAGTAGCACTGATTTTCTATGAAAGAAATCAACAAAATTCTAAGAATGAGTCTATGAACAATAAAATAACAACATTAGAAACAAAAATAAATAAATGGAATCCCAAATAAATGAAGCTTCTATTGCTTCTCTCTACTCCTTCTGAAATTCTATATGGATGGTGCTTAGTATTGGTGTTGACAACATCTATGACTTGAGAGTGTTGAGAAAATAAGATCCAAATGATAATGATTTTGCTTAATGCTTCATACAAATATCTTGCATAGTAATTGTGCACAAAGTTGGAGATCTTGGATCCTTTCAAAGGGTTGAGAAGGGTTGATTATATAGAATATGGAAATGATTTGGACAGATGAGATTTTGATCTCAAATACTTTTGAAATGGATTGTTGAGATCAATAAGAACTGAAGAAGGAATCAGTAAACTCCTCTTAACTGAAGAGAAGAGGAAATGGTTGAGTCAACTGTAGAGTTGATTATGAGTTGTCTTTTTGAACTGGAGAGAAGATGGAGCAATTCATGCAATTACAAAAATTTATCATGAGTTCCCTTTTTGAACTAGAGAGATGATGGATTAATTCATGCAATTACAAAGATTGATCATGAGTTCCCCTTTTGGAACTAGAGAGAAGATTTATTTGATTTTAGAAATTAAAATACTCATAAATGAGATATTTGAATTCTATTTTGATTTAAAATAGAATTAAGAGTGAAATTAAATTAATTTAATGAAATTAATTTGATTAGAAGAATAATTGATAAGTTTAAATATTTTAATTTAAACTTTAGAAAATAGATTTTACTTAACTAATAGATTAGTTAATTAAGGTTTATTAATTAAATAAAATTAATTATTTAATTAATTTTGCAGAAATTATTAAATGATTAGAGGATTAGATTTATAAGAAATAGATAAATAACTAATGATTAAAGAAACCATTAATTAATAAGTTTAAATAATTAAATTAAAACTTTTAGGAATTTGAACTTAATTAACTAATAAGATTAATTAATTAAGGTTTATTAATTAAATAAAATTAATTATTTAATTAATTTTGAATAAATGATTAAATGATTAGAGGATTAGATTTAGAAGAAATGGATGATTTAACTAGTGATTAAAGAAACCATTAATTAATAGAGGAAAATTAGTAAATATCTGCAAGGTCGCAAGTGTGTCCATTTTAGGGTGTCTACAGTTGTAATTGAGCAGTGAGCCTAAATGCATGTGCATTCCCCTTTATTGTAAGACAATATTTTTTATAAAAGTATTATCGTGTGGGTATCATCCCCACCATATTTTTAACCCTAATAGGGTTTTCACGATAAAAATCCTTATGTTATGGTGTTGTGATTATTTATTATTTTCTTTATGTTCATGCTTGTTACTTTTCTTTTCATGCAATAAGTGATTTGTGGATCAATTTGAAAAGGTGAAAACTTGTAGGATACTAATTCACCCCCCTCTCAATGTTCCCTCATTCAAAAAATTGGTATCAGAGCTCTGGTTCCTTGGAGGAAGCATACCATCTTGAGGGTGATCTAGAAAGGAAGTAGGGATTTAGGTTTACAAGAACAACTCATATTTGTATTGGAGGATCTTGATCAATCTAAAGGTAAAATTAGAGAGTTGCAGGGGAACGTTAGAAAAGCTAAGATTTTTATTAAGTCCTTGAAAACACAGTTGAAGAAAAATAAAATGAAGATAATGGAAGTTGTGAACATTTAAAGAAAAAGGATACAAAGAGATCAGATGAGGAGCAGTTAAGTTAGGAATTGAAGGAGAAAACTAAAGAATGTGAGAAACTTAGGCAAGAAAATGCAGTCATGAAGCATGAGATGGAATCTATAGTGATGAATATGGCCAAGGAGATTGAGGATAAGAAGAAGAATTAAGGTAACCTAAGTTAATATTTAAAGGAAACATCTGTTGAGTGCAATAGACTTATTTCTAATACGTAGGAGTCCAAGGAAATTGAGAAAAAAATAAGAGAATAACGTGTGATTGATGACATGTAACTGATTAAATGGTTGACTATATTAAGTTGAAGATAGTGCAAGACATTAAATTAGTTAATGGTTTGTATTGACATTGATGTAAACTTGATATCATCTGTATGGTCATATACATAATGCCAAAGACTTCAGAGAACCAATGGAATATAGGTTATTCTTTCAGCAATGCATAAAAGTCAAGTATTCACTAAGTGATAGAATACACCGGTGGAGTGCACACCATCGGTAAAGATAGAGATAAAAGTCACAGTGATGCCTGACGAGCAGAAGATAGTACTGCCCGATGAAGCAGAATCATTTGATGCCCAAAAAGCTAAACACAGTGTTTCCCAACGAGCAAGATCCAATGATGCCCAACGGACAGGGATCCCAAAGAAAACTGAAGCAACACTGACGGAACTGGCAGCTGTCACTGGTGATGAACTGTAGATTTGACCAACAGAATAGAGAGATCAGAAAATGATAAAATATCTAGCTGGCAGATCTAAAGGATAGAATTAACTAGTTGTTTTATTTGTTTTATTCAAACTTAGTTAAGTAAGTGATTTGTACAGTTGGAAAGAAGATAACTATGAGATAAATCAAGAGTTAAAGCCATAAATCAAATTGGCTAGATTATTTTTCACACCAACAATTAAGGAATATCATGTCTATTTAAGAGACAAGCATAATTCATTCTCCGTGGTGGTGAAGTGGTCGAGAAGCAATCAGATACACGGGGGAGTGAACTAATAGAAGATGTTGAAGAGAAACTAATGAAGGATTAACTTCATGCAGTCCTAATCAATCAAGCTGAGGGAGAGATAAAGAATTCTACAGACACCGACGAACAAAGAAGCATAGCATCACAGAGAAGAAAGAGTTGAGTATAAAGGAATTGTATTGATACATTGATCAGAAAGATATTGTAAGTAAATAGATCTGAAAATCTGTAATTAAGTTGCATTAGAAACAGGTCATTTTGTTTCAGTTTAACCATTGAAGCATTAAGTCTCTAACAGAGCAGGACTTGACAGTCTTTTGTAATTGAGGTATATCCTAATAGATTACCAGAAGGTTGACTCATGATAGTAGCACCGGTCTTACCTAAAGCCTATTGACAATCTAAGAAGGAGGCTAATTCAAGGTCGATGGTAGTAAGATTTTCATAAAGCCTATTGACAGTCATGAGACTGATTCAAGGATGGTAGCGTAGATGCTAGATACTTAGTGACAACCTATGTATTAAAAATACTCTAACAAGGTCGCACTTAACAGTGTATTTGTAACCTTTAACAGGGTTGGCTCCTAACAGGGCTCACTTCAGAAGAGTGAAAATTTGGGGTACTGGTCCCAGTGGTTTTTTCCCTTAACAGGGTTTCCACGTTAAAATCCTTGTGTTATATGTGTATGATTTATTACTTTACTGTTTTACATTCTGCATATGCATTTATGGATTGCCTGGTATGCTCTACATATTTACTGAATATCGGTAAATACAGTTTACTGCTTATCGATTATCAAGGAGAAACAGGACAGACTATTATTTGTTTTCAAATATTTCAAAGGCATACATCTTGTTGGGACTTAATAATTTGAGAAGTATTGGTTGATGGATTAAAGTTTGAATTGGATAAATTTGAGGCCACTGATTCACCCCCCCCCCTCTCAGTTATTACTAACAATTGGTATCAGATCTTGTGTGCTTAAAAGGAAGGTTTCAAGACCTAAGTTAAAGATCACAAGATGAATAGACGAGATGTGCCCAAGTTGAACACGGATAACTTTGCTTCATGGAAAAGCAGGATAAAACTTCACTTATCAGGTATTGGCAATGATATTACTCAATACTTAGAAACTAAATATGTGTTGCCTACAATACCATTGATAGTGGATCAATTAAGAGTAAAGCATGAACATAACTGCATGGTTATAGAGCTTTCAGCCTCACTCTCTGATGCTAAATTTGAGGATGTCAAAGATTGCAAAAATACAAAAATAATGTGGGACAAGTTGAAATTTGTACATGGAGGTGATGCAAATGTTCTGAGAGCCAAGGTAGAAAGCCTTAGAGGAAAGTTTGATGATCTCAGAATGAAAGAAGGTGAAAACATCACAGAGTACAGCACAAGAATAAAGGAGGTAGTCAATGCTATATGAGGTGTTCGAGGTACAATTGAAGAGGAGATAGTGGTAAGTAAAATCCTAAGAACCTTATTGCCCATATATTCTATTAGAGGCTCTGCTATTCAAGAGATGAGAGCAGTAGCAAATAATACAGTCACTCTTGATAGCCTGATTGGTAGACTGATTTCATTTGAGATGAACAACTTTGATAATAGTTTCTTACCAAGCTTAGAGTTTGCATTCAAGTCTTATGTGAGAATAAGAAAAACTAGTTTATGTGAGAATAAGAAAAACTAGTCAGAGACATTTATCTAGAAGAGACAGTGAAAGTGAAAGTGAAGAAGAAGATCTAGATGAAATTTAAGCACTCATGGAAAGAAGAATGCTGAGAGGCAAAGGTAAATACAAATGTAAGTTACCACTTGTATGTTTTAATTGTAAAGAGATTGGACACTTTGCTACTAGATGTCCCAAAAGAAAAGATGACAAAAGTGATAACAGATCTTTTGAGAATAAATCTGATAGAGGTGATAACAAAGATTACAGAGGTTACCGACGATCAGAAAGAAGTGATACCCGAGATTACAAGGACAAAGGAAAGAAGGCTAGCTATCTAGCTACTTGCAAAGATGAAGATGCTGACACTAAACTAGATGATAATGTTGAGATAGTGTTTGTAGCTATGAAAGATGATTCAGATGAAGATGAAAGGTATGAAGAAACTGCACTCATATCTAAGATTAGTAAAAATGATATTTGGATTATACATAGTGGCTACACTCACCATATGACCGGTGACAAAGAAAAGTTTAATACTTTTGAATACTATAAAGGTGGTACAGTAAGAATGGGAAATGATTCTCCTTGTCAAATTGAAGGTAAAGGAACAGTAAT
>MU224832.1:1931040-1950924 GCA_018584345.1 Thuja plicata | reverse complement strand
TCTGTATGGTCATATACATAATGCCAAAGACTTCAGAGAACCAATGGAATATAGGTTATGCTTTTAGCAATGCATAAAAGTCAAGTATTCACTAAGTGACAGAATACACCGGCGGAGTGCACACCATCGGTAAAGATAGAGATAAAAGTCACAATGATGCCCGACGAGCAGAAGACAGTATTGCCCAACGAAGTAAAATCAAAGGATGCCTAATGAGCTAAACACAGTGTTTCCCACCAAGAAAGATCCAATCATGCCTGATGGACGAAGATCCTGAAGCTAACTGAAGTGACATCGATGAAACTGGCAGTTGTCACCGGTGATGAACTACAGATTTGATCGACAGAACAGAGAGATTAGAAAATGATAAAATATCTAGCTGGTAGATCTAAAGGATAGAATTAACTAGTTGTTTTATTTGTTTTATTCAAACTCAGTTAAGTAAGTGATTTGTATAGTTGGCAAGAAGATAACTACGAGATAAATCAGGAGTTAAAGCCATAAATCAAATTGGCTGGATTATTTTTCACCCCAAGAATTAAGGAATATCATGTCTATTTAAGAGACAAGCATAATTCATTCTCCATGGTGGTGAAGTGGTTGAGAAGCAATCAGATACATGGGGGAGTGAACTAATAGAAGATGCTGAAGAGAAATTGATGAAGGATTAACTTCATGCAGTCCTGATCAATCAAGCTGAGGGAGAGCTAAAGAATTTTGCAGACACCGATGAACAAAGAAGCACAGCATCACAAAGCAGAAAGAGTTGAGTATAAAGGAATTGTATTGATACATTGATCAGAAAGATATTGTAAGTAAATAGATCTGAAAATCTGCAATTAAGTTGCATTAGAAACAGGTCATTTTGTTTCAGTTTAACCATTGAAGCATTAAGTCTCTTAATAGAGCAAGACTTGACAGTCTTTTGTAACTGAGGTATGTCCTAACAGATTACCAGAAGGTTGACTCATGATAGTAGCACCAGTCTTACCTAAAGCCTATTGACAGTCTAAGAAGGAGGCTGATTCAAGGATGGTAGTAAGATTTGCATAAAGCCTATTGACAGTCATGAGACTGATTCAAGGATGGTAGCGTAGATGCCAGATACTTAGTGACAAACTATGTATTGAAAATCCTCTAACAAGGTCACACTTAATAGTGTGTTTGTAACCTTTAACAGGGTTGGCTCCTAATAGGGCTCACTTTAGAAGAGTGAAAATTTGGGGTATCGGTCCCAGTGGTTTTTTCCCTTAACAAGGTTTCCACGTTAAAATCCTTGTGTTATATGTGTATGATTTATTACTTTACTATTTTACATTCTACATATGCATTTATGGATTGACTAGTATGCTCTGCATATTTACTGAGTATCAGTAAATACAATTTACTGCTTATCGGTTATCAAGGAGAAATAGGACAGACAAGGTAAACCGACAGACAGTTATTTGTTTTCAAATATTTTAAAGGCATGCATCTTGTTGGGACTTAATAATTTGAGAAGTATTGATTGATGGATTAAAGTTTAAATTGGATAAATTTGAGGCCACTGATTCACCCCCCCACCCCCCTCTTATTTATTACTAATATTGATATCTAATGACTATAAGGATAAGCTCATGATCAACACTATAAAACTTGTTTCAATACTTGCAAGTCAGAGGAGTACAAAAGATAAGAGTGCTCTTGAATTTGAGAAAGGAGAAAGTTCTAGATCTGGACAAGACAAGCCTACATCAGAAAAGAAGAAGATCAAGACCAAGAAGACTTCCATAAGACAACCTAATGCTCAAAGGACTACTGGTAATTTTTATATTTGCAATAAATTTGGTCACAAAGCCATGCATTGTATAAATAGGATGAATCAAGATGGTGCATCTTTTTATGGTCAATATTGTAAATGTAATAAACATGGTCATAAGTCAAGTGAGTGCAGAAGTGTTGTGACAACTCTTTCAACAATAAAATCAACATTAAGTGTTATGCATGAAATAGGTTTGGTCACATTGCAAAGAAGTATGGAACAAGAAGAAACCATATGAGCAACAACAATAAGTAAAGGAATGTTGTATGCTTCAAATGCAATAGATCTGGACATATTGAAGGGCACTATAGGAATAATAATGTGAAAAAGAGAGGTCCAATAGACAGGAGTAGAAATAAGCCACGAAATGATAAAGGCAAAGTAAAAAAGGATTTGGAAGAAGTTTGGAAGAAGATGAAGAAATCATGGGTGAACAAGAGTAAGGAGGACAAGAATGGAGGGTTCACATCTAAATCTAGTGTTGGAAATTCCTCTAGGGAATGAGTTTAGGTCTTTGGCCTAGGGGGAGTTGATAATCCTTAAAGGATCAGAAGTTTTCATTAGTATACAAACAGACAGTTTTGGTCATTCGGTCAGCACTCACTGAGTAATAGCATTCACTGAGTGACAACATTCACTGAGTGATAGTGATCACCAAGCGCAGTGTTCACTGAACACAATGGTCACCAAAATGCTTAGTACACTGAGCAGAGACATAAACCAAAAAAGACACAATCGAGCACCAGTCTACAAAGACACAACCAAGCACCAGTATAATTGAGAGACATTTATAACACTGAGAAAAGTGGATCTGAGCTACACGTCAGCTAAAGCACTTTAGTCTTTAAATTAGCTTTTTTCGTAGCTGGACAACTATTTCTTGAGGATCAAGAAAAGCATAATTGATG
Organism: Thuja plicata; assembly: GCA_018584345.1. Lineage (NCBI taxonomy): Eukaryota > Viridiplantae > Streptophyta > Pinopsida > Cupressales > Cupressaceae > Thuja > Thuja plicata. The sequence continues at coordinate 1,948,215 of MU224832.1, read as the reverse complement.
GATTTAATCAGTTTAACTGATTGCATTCATGAAAACTAGGAGATCAAGGTCAAGTTGTAAAACTTTGATCTTAGAGTTATTCAAGAAATTTGTGAAACCTAATTAGGTCAATACATTTTATATATAGATGTATAATCAATCAAAAACATGATGATTATAGCTATAGGACATCAATGGATCATAAAGAGAGTTTCATGCACAAGAACAAATAAAGAAGAATTCAGTTATGAAGAACTAGATTCAAGGCTTCCAAGAAGAACAGAGGTATTATCCATCATAATAGGTGATATAAAATTTTGTGAACTCAATGGATCTGTAATCAACAATTCAAGATTACAAGTTATCAGGTCATAAATATTTTTTTCTACTCTCTAACAATTATAGAAAATAGAAGAAAATAGAAGAAGTGATCACAATTTGTAGCCTTAACCGGCACCTTACATTCTGCAGATAGTGAAGCTTTGTGGGTTTCATCCCCACCACATTTTTTACCTTCTAACAGGGGTTTTCTGCATTATCAATTCTTGTGTCATGAGTATATGATTTTCATGAATTTTTCTATGTTTGTTTACATGCATTTACATTTATGCTATGATATTACATGCATGAGGTAGTAAAGCAAAAATGATCAGTAATGCAAGAAATGATTACTAAGGTTTAAAATGTAAAATTTTTTAAGGGTACTGATTCACCCCTCCCCTCTTAGTACACAGCCTTCCATTAGTCCAACAATTGGTATCAAAGCTAGATCTCTTATTTGGAAAAGTTTAAATCACTTGAGAGAAAAGAACATACAATGGAAAGGTATAAGCTTGATAAAATTATTGATAATCAGAAGTTGCAGATACAAATTTTCTTTGAGCAATAAAAAGAAGCAAGAAACAAGATGAAAGAGTTATTGGCTCAAAGAAAATTCATGGAATCTCGCTACAATGAAACTTATTATCATAAAGAAGACATGCCTGATTTATTTGATTCATCTGGATGTGGATCTAGTAATACATCTGACATATCAGAAGGAAAAATTACAAATCTAAATGAAATCAATCAACATCTGTCTGAACAAGTAAAAGTACTACAGATCAGTCAAGAGACACAGATGGTAAGAATGATTGATGTCATGAATAATGAAAGACAAGATGAACAAGAAAGAACTTTAGCTATTGATGACAGGAGGAAGATTACTGAAAATTTGCAAGAGAAAGAATATGAGATACAGAGACTTACTGAACATCACATTGAAATCACCAATCAAATAGTTCTTATGAGTCATGAGGCCAACTGAGTGAACATAGAACTTAATGGAAAATTGGAAGTTATTGGTGAACTAAAAGAAGAAAATAAGAAACTGAAGCATGAAGCAAAGATTCAGCAACAACATAATGATATGATCAAGAAAGTTGAAGACCGTACAAAAAGAATGGATGAATTTTTGAATGAACAGAGAAGACTCAACAACAATATCAGTTTAGGGTATAACGAGAATGGATAATCATCAAACCGAGTTGATCAAAGGAATGTCTACTCAAATCTAAGACCAAAGAAGCATTCATGTAATCACTGTGGAAAACCAAGCCACACATCAAATGTTTTCAAGAGAAAAGCAAAAGGTGTTCCTAAAACTACCTCTACATTCATAGGTAATTGTTATAATTGCAACAAGCATGGACACAAAGCACATGAATGCAGATCTAAACTAAAAAAACCAAAGAAGAAATCTTACATGGAAAAATATTAGTCTACTTGCAACATGTATTGCCACACATCACATGAATGCAGGAAAAAGATGAAGCAAGTCTATAAACCCAAAGAACAAGAAAATGCATATCAACTGAGAAGAGTTGATAATACATATGTATGGGATTAAAACACATGGGTAAATTTCACAACATGTGGTAGATATGGACATATTTCTACTAACTGCATGAGGAAATGGATAAGAAGATCTAGAAAATGGACTAACTCTGGAATGATATGCTTACACTGTCATAAGGTCAGTCACTTAACAAAGGACTGCAGAGACGAATGACAAAGTCAAGCACTTTTGCAAATGGAAACACTATTGAAGATATCAAGAGAATGAGAAATAAAATATGGAGGGGAGCTTCAAACAATGACAATGGTAGACCAAGCACTACATTTGGTGATGCCTCATCCAATGGATTAGGTTATTCCACCACCCCCACCTAAGCAATACAAGTAAGTATGGAACTGCACTCTACAAAGCTGCATTTTACATCAGTTCCAATATTCATTGAGAATGTGCCAAATTAGCATGAATAAAGATGCACTATGGTATTACTTGCTATGTTTTGTGAATCTAGTCTAGTCAGTTAATATGAATTGAGCATAAACTGCACATCGGTAAACATATGAAAGATAACCGAGTTGACACTATACATCGAGCATCATCGGTAAACATGTGGGAGACAACCAATTTGACACCTTGTATCGAGTATTGAATACTCACCAACCTGAAGTATTTGGGTGTGTTAACCAAGCATCTATGCCATGTCAACCGGGTGTCAAGTAAAGCATTTAATGTAGCACTTAGGTCATATTTGTCTATAAAAAGGGCAAAGTGAACTCATTCATTCACTGAGTGTTTATGAATAGATTATAGAGTGAGAAGAGTGATTCATAGTGATCATATTACAGAGTGATTCATAGCAATTTCAAAGAAACTCCAATAGATTTCAAGCACTTGCTGCGATCATCCAGTAAGTACCAAGACTTACGGAGCTCACATTTCATTTGTGAAGAAGCCCTAATTTTACAAACAAATGGCATCCACCTCATGAACCTCAAAAATAAAAATGGAAAAATATAAAAAGTTTTCTCTCATCAAGAACTCAACCTATGAAGAACCAAACTATAACTTATATCCTGAGGTTGCTTCACAACTCAATGACAAGGGAGCATTCTTGAGTATTCCACCTAGGGTTTTGTTGGTCAAAGACATCTGAGCATACATACACTGTAAGGTTGCAGAGATTTGAGACATTGAGCTTGATGAATGTTATCAGAATCTATGCACAGATGGAAACCTAAAAGATGAGTACAAATACATCAAAGTGAAAGGGCTAACCAATGCCCTACTATTCATGAAGGAATTCAAGACTGAATGGATTTGCATTGTGCTCAACTAAGTACATGACGGTAAAATGTGGCTGGATTAATCTAAGGAAATCACAAAGGATGTGATTCATGCAATCATCGGATACCCAATCACCAACAAGACAAAATCCCTAAGGCACCCAAGTCGCCCTGAGATTGAAATGCTAATAGGAGCCGAATGGGATGACAAATGTCTAAAAGTGAATTCAATCACTGACCCTGAATTGAAGTTCGGTGCATATGTGGTCAGATACAAGATATTTCAAGAAAGAAAAATGAACAACATTGCTTATGGAGCTATTGAAACAACATACAAGATTGTAAAGAAAGGAGTGAAACTAGACCTATCAGAGCTGCTACTGAAGAAACTGGAAGAAAAAATGAGAACCATTAGATCAGCCCGATCTAATACATGTAAGTTCATTTCTCTATTGGTTTTCACATTCTTTTACTTTTAGAACTTCTTTCCTTTAGTCGGTAATGTCACTTGGGACACAAACCGACCAATCACAAAATAGATTAGAGATTTCATTAAGTCACTAGGAGATAACTTCACACCTTTAATGGATGGCTACTTTGCCACATTCAAGACTAGGATGGAGAAGAGGATGAGAATCCCTGTTCAACTAGTGGAAAAATACAAAGATGAGATATGCTTTGTAGTAGACATTGACACTACACTCATCAAAGCTTCCAGCCCTATAACAACATGGTTACCACCACTTGAGTATGAGATTGACATAGCTCAGGCTACAAAAGCCATTGAAGACCTACTAAATAAACCAGTTGAAAAATCTATAAGTAGATTTGGAACATATGAAGAAGCCAAGTCAAGAATAAAGACAGGCTTAGTTGTCAAGAAGATAGGGAAGAAGCAAACTCAAATGGTGAGAATACTCAAGAAGAAACTCTTGGTAACTGATGAAGAGTCAGAACAAATAGAGATATCACCAAGGAACAGTCACCTGTTGGTGAAGAAAAAGAGTTAAGTGACTCTGATTCTACCAAATCAGATGCAAATCCACCAAAGGCCAAGAAATCAAAGGTTACTAATGTAACAGCTACATCCAGAACAAGAAGAAAAAAAACCAAGGTAGACTCTCCACCATTGAAGAAAGGTATAGTGAGAACATACCAAAAAAGTAAAAGCCTCAACTGGGCCTAGACAACGCAAAGATATATAAGAGGAAGAGAGGACAAGGATGACACTGCATAAGAAGAAAGAGAAAAAAATCCAAGCAAAAAAGGCCAAAATACCAAAGACAATTGATGAAGTTGTAGAGTCAATCATCAACACAGGACACTTACAACATCATAAAATTAGACAATGGGTAAATATGTCTACCGAAGATCAGAATAAAATAGAGGAAGAAATCATTAAGATGATGGTGGCATAAAAGTATGTACCTCTACAATTTGGTATTCATATTCCACAAGAGCTAAATGATAAGATATAAGTCAGGTGAACATATGCATTGCACACGGAAAAAAAGCTGAGGGAGAGATCCCTAGTTAATTTCATGCCCGACTCAATAGTTGAAGAAATTGAATCAAAAATGTAGGAGAATGCAAAGAAATCTTTGGAAAAGACAAGAGCATACAAGGTATTGGAGAACAAGATTGAAGATATTGACAAAGACAACAATAAGATTTGGACTCAAATCTTTAATCCACCCCAGTAGATACTAGCTATAACTAAGACTTCTCACACCGAGGAGGAGGCCACACCAAGCCTCGAACATGTTTTCATCAATGACATCGAGGATGTAAATCCGATTGATTTGAAAATAGAGGCAAGTAAGGCCATGGATGAAATTCCTTAGATATTGCAATCATCAGGAGAAGCAACAGATATCACTATAAAAGATATAACTCAAAATGATTCTGATGATAATTCCAAGAATGATGAAGATGTCAGTATTTCCACCGAGCAAACAAAGGAACATGAAACTAAAAATGTTGCACAGGAACAAGTACCATGTAACATGCCTTTATTGATACAAGCTATCAATATAATAACTAAAGCTAAGGAGAAAACTCTTGAGCCTGAAATAGACACACTGATGGAAAAAGGTGATGAACAAGGGGAAAAGATAGATAAAAGTGGAGAGGATAAACCGAGTCATGCCCCCGCCAAGGATAGTGGAAAGGAAGATAAGGCTGCAAGTCAAGACAAGGTTGATGTAGAGATGTCTACAACTGCCCAACAAGGATTGACCAAGTCACCTATAAAAGGAACCACACCTCCTGAGAAATCAATGATGGAAACAGAACAACAAAAGGCTCTTGCTATTTGATGCAGAGGGTTTGGTACTCTAGTGATTTCTTTACTCAATATGTTTCTTTCTCTCTCCTAACCATCCAATGGTTACTTCCTTTTGGATTCTTCTCCAATTAGGATCTCCAAGACCCTCATTTCAAAATTCTCCTCCAAGGTATAGTTGATCTATTGAATATTCCAAATTTTCTAGTCTTTACTATTCCAACTAGTTCCTCAATTACCTAGACTTCCTCACTAGATTTCCTCCTAGAATCCCAAACCCCTAGCTTAGGATATTCCCATACATCCCATAGGCTCTTTTCTATTTCCTTGTCCCATTAAAATACATTCTTAACCCTTCCCCACACTTCTAGATACTTTACCAATTCAATTGGTATCAAATTCACTAGGAGGCCTAATTGCCCTATTTCCTAGTAGGTCAAAATTCACTATTTTTGGGCTAGTACTCCAAAAAATCCTAAAAAAATCCATAGAAGAACTTTATAATATTTTAGGTATCTATCAACCCTATAAGAATCCAAAACCATTGCTTATGGCTGCACCCACAACCCTAGTATCCATCAGGCCCTAGTTTTTAGCCTATTATTTAGGCCTCTGGACTAGTCAGCACAAACAATTGTCAAATTGACCTTCAACCTTCATTTCACCATCCATCACCTTTTGAATCTTCAAGAATAATGTTTAGGTCTTCTTCCAATGCCTCTAATTCCTTTCCCCAAGATCATGGGTGCTTGTGCCAAATCCTTCTTATCCTTGTCCTGGCTCACTTGTTCCTAACAATCAGCCATAGGGCTTCAAACTTTGTCTTGAAACCTCATTTCAACTACAAAAATGAAAGAAAAAATAATATTTACAGACTCTAACCTTTCATCCCCTAGGGTTTCATCCATTTCCACTGGTGTATGCTTAGGTTAGAGCCATTTTGGGCACTGAGACTCTGCAAATGGAATCACAGACCAGTGACCTTGCAATTAATGTAACTCTCTACTCCTATAACTTCAAAGCAAACTAAAGTATGGAAAAGAAAGCTAACATGAAACAATACACCCCCATGGGGTCTGATCTCCTTTCCCAATCCCTATAGAACCATACATAATGCAGAAAGCTCTGTATTTTACAAGGATGCAGTCAAAACCATCTATACAGAAGTTCACAAAATAAATGTTGCAATCCAAAATTTCATTAACCTATCCAAATAATTTAATCCATGCTCATATACCAAGCATGGGTAGTTACAACTTCTCTAACTTCATTTTTCCAATTTCTTGCAAAAGTTGCTCGAGCAACTTTTCAAAGTTGCTAGCAACTTTTTGCATTTTGAGCTATTTGACTCTTTTTGTCAACTTGATGTATAATTTTGACTTCCATGACCCTAGTTAGGATACTTATGGTCCTAAAACACACACTAAACCCACATTACATCAAAATATCAAATTTTCCCTATTTTAGGCCAAAATGACCCTAAATCACCTAATGAGCACTATTGGCTCTTACAAACATGAAGGTTAACAACATTGTATCTAACCTATTGGATCTTATTGAAATCCACACAAAAACACCTACTTCAACCCTAAAACACAAAAACACATCAAAAATGGAGGTTCCCTACACCATAGTCCCCTGGGACAAAGAACTCAAGTCCCTTGAGTTAGGAGGACTTCAATGGTGACCCCATGCTTCAGAATGTCTGCCTCTGTCATCCAAGTGACCTCTGCTTTAGGTAGTCCCTACCACTTGATGAGGTACTCCTTTTAGTTACCCTTCCTTGCCTGCTTGATCACTTTATAATCCAATATGCTTTCCAATTTTAGTGGCATTGGGTAGGCAAGTATTTCACCCAATAATCATCCCCTAAATCTGCAAGAGTGTGCTGACCTATGTCTAGAGATGGTCCCTTGTAGGGATACAAGTCACAAACATTGAAAATGGGTGAAATCCCCAAATTAGGGGGCAACTCCACCTCATAGGCATTCTTGCCATACTTATGCAAAATCTTCAATGGGCCTATCTTCTTCATGAGTAGATTAGTTGGTTGACCCTTGGTTAGCCTTTCCTTGCTAAGGTAGGAAAGTAATAGATCCCCCAATTTTAACTACAAATCCCTTCTTGTCTGATCATCTTTGGACTTATACTTCTCCACTTGCTTTTGTAAAGTCTTGTTGACTTGATCATGAAGCTCTTTCATCTATTCTGCAAATGACTCCCCTTGTGCACTCCTTTTGTCCTTCAAACTAAGATCCCTCAACTCTAAGATCCCTCTAGGATTGACCCCATATACTATTTCAAAGGGGATTCTATTAATGGATTCATTATAGGAAAATTATGCCTTCCCTATGATGTGATCCATGACTGACCATGTTTCTTAGTCAAGCATCTTAGCAAGTTTCCTAGTGACCTATTGACTACCTCTATTTTTCCATCTGACTGTGGGTGCTAGGCTGAAGAGAAAGACAAGTTTGAACCCAAAATTTTCCAAATAGTCCTCCAAAAATGACCCACAAACTTACTATCTCTGTCACTTTCTATATTCAGTGGAAATCCTTAGATCCTTACAATGTCTCTAAAGAATAGCCCTGCAATTTGGGAAGCATCATTGGTTTTCTTACATGGAATGAAGTGAGCCATTTTTTTAAAATGGTCCACCACCAAAAATATACTTTCATGACCCGTTGTTGTCTTTGGTAACCCCAACACAAAGTCTATACTTAGGCACTCCCAAGGCCTTTGGGGTATTGATAGGGGTTGTTACAACCCACTATTACTACTTTTTCCTTTTGCCCTCTGACAAATCTAACATTTCTCTACAAATCTCCTAACATCTTACTATAACTTAGGCTAATATTAATGCCTATTCACCTACTCCAATGTTTTATCCACTCCAAAGTGGCCTCCCAAGCTTCCTTGGTGTTTCTCCTTCACAATTCTCTCCCTCATTGAGCACTGAGGTATACACATAAGGTGTCCTTTAAACAATAGGCCTTCCTACAACATAAACTCATTGAAATCCACTTTAAATCCCTATTGTAACTTTACACATGCATCATATGCATCTCTGAAATCTTTGTCCTCCTTGTAGAGGTCCTTCAAATCATCCATCCCTACACTTTGTAATTGTATCTCCTATATGATTAAAACTCTTCTGCTAAGAGCATCTGCAACCTTGTTGCTAACCCCTTTCTTATGCTTTATGACAAATGTATAAGCTTACAATGATTCTACCCACTTCAAGTGCCTTTGATTCAATTTTTCTTGCCCATTCAAGAAACTTAGAGCATGGTTATCAGTGTAGACCACAAATTCCCTAGGTAAGAGATAGTGTCTCCATTTTTTAAGGGCTTTTACCAGAGCATATAACTCCAAATCATAGGTGGAGTAATTTTTTTTGGGATCATTTAAATTTTCTAAAAATAATGCCATAGGGTGTCCCTCTTGGCTTAACACTGCTCCAATGGCTATCTTGCTAGCATCACACTCTACCACAAATAGTTAATTGAAATTGGGAAACCTAAGTGTAGGTAACTCTGCTATCCTCTTTTTCAACTTTTCAAACCCTTGGTCTGTAGCTATAGTCCATTTAAATTGACATTTGATTCCACCTTTTATAGTGTTGAGAATAGGGGCACATACATGACTGAAATTTCTTAAAAATTTCCTATAGTAGGAGGCCAATCCATGAAAACTCCTAACCTCCCCTATGGACCTAGGTGTAGGCCATTCCAATATTGACTTAACCTTATCAAGGTCCATCTTTATACATCCATTAGAAACCACAAAGCCAAGGTAAACTAATTTAGTTTTTTAGAAACTCACACTTTCCTTGATTGATCATCAAATTTTCTTGATGTAGTCTCCTCAAGACCATATCAAAATGCTTCATGTGATCCTCCTTGGACCTGCTAAATATCAAAATGTCATCAAGATATACTATTACAAACTTACCAATAAAATATTCTAGCACTTCATTCATGAGCCTCATGAATGTGTTAGGTGCATTAGTTAGGCCAAAGAGCATAACTAGCCACTCATATAGCCCTTCATTGGTCTTGAAGGTTGTTTTCCACTCATCACTAGGCCTAACCTTGATTTGGTGATATCCTGACTTCAAATCCACCTTTGAAAAATAACATGAACCTCCCAAATTTTCCATCAAATCCTCAATCTAGGGCATTGGGAATATATATCTAATTGTAATCTTGTTTATATCCCTAGAGTCCATACACATCCTCCATTTGCAATCCTTCTTAAGTACAAGAATAGTAGGCATAGCACATGGGCTCAAACTCTTCCTTATCAATCCCTTTTCCAACAAATCTTGAATCTATTTTGCTATCTCTGCATTTTGACTTGGTGTAATCTTATATGCTACTTTGTTTGGAAAATTTTCTCCAGGAATGAGGTCTATCTGATGACTCACATCCCTTATGGGTGGTAGTGCACTTGGCAGCCCATTATCCACTATGTCATGATACTTTTCCAACAATTCTTGTATCTCTAGTGGTATGTTGAATTTCTCTTTGGTCTCCTCCTTTGGTTTCACTATCACTGTACAATAGACTCCTTTCTCCTTCTTCATATCTTTTAGAAACTCTTTTCCACTAAAAGAGCATCACACTAGTTCCCACATGCTTCTCCTCATTTGGTTCCTGCAATGGATCCATTTGAAACTTCTTCCCTAGCTTGGTGATAACATATTTATTCTTTTCTCCATCATGGATATCCTTCACATCATATTGCGAAGGACTCCCTAATAGAAGATGACATGCATCCATGGGAAATATGTCACATAGGGCCTTGTCCTTATATTCACCTATTTCAAACTCCACCAAGGTTTGTTCATCTACCACTATTTTCTTACCCTTGTTCAACCATGAAACTTTATAGGGTGTGCTATGAGGTATCCTTCTAAGCTTCAATTTGTCAACCATCTTTGTGGATACTATATTCTCAATGGATCTAGAGTCCACTATCACTTTCCAAATCTTCCCATGAGACCTACAAGTTGTCATAAAAAAATTATTTCTTTGAGGTGGCTCTATAGTGCTAGGTACCTTCAACAAATTTCTTCTTAGAATTAGGTTCTCTCCATCCATTACTAGTCCTGCCTTGGAAATGGGAGAAGTGACACTTTGTGTATCATCTTCATGAACCAACTGATTCCTCCTATCTCCCATAGAAGATGAGGTAGCCTTTTCAGGACATCTACCCATTGTGTGACCCACTTGATTGTAGTTATAACATCTGCCAGTGAAGACTGAATTACATCTTCCTTGAGACTGAAACCTACCTCTTGGTGGTCCTCTTCCTCTATATCCCCCTCTTTGAAAATATCCTCTGAACTGATTACCTCCACTATTATCCATAGATTGATTCTCCTCTGGTCTATTTGGGCTTTGTCCTCTACCAAAATTAATCCTGCCTCTGAAACCTTTGTTATTGTGACCATCTCTTCCTCTTTGATGGAAGTCATTCCTCCTTCTAGCCTTATCCTTTTCCATCAAGGCTAACTGAAAACACTTGTGCATACTATCAGGAGCCATCATGCTAATTTCATCATGTATCCCTTGTCTCAACCCATTAAGATACCTTGCCACCTTCTCCATTTCTTCTTCTTGTCTCCTATCCCTTAGGCTCAGTTTGTGAAACTCCATAGTATAGGCACTCACTATCATCTCCTTTTGTCTCAAGTTTTGCAATTTTTGATACATCTGAATCTCATAGTCAGTAGGCAAGAATTGTCCCCTCAATCTAATCTTCATCCTCTCCCAAGAAACTATCTTATTCTTTCCACTGGTTACCCTATCATCATGCATCATGTTCCACCACACCAATGCAGATCCTTTGAGTCTAGCCTTGGCATAGCTGACCCTCTTCTCTTCTGATACTTCTTTATAGTCAAACTGATTGTCTATGGCCTCTAGCCAATCCAACAACTCTTCTCCATTTAGGCTGCCACCGTAATAGGGTATGTGTTCCATATTTTCCTTGTTAATGAACTTAAAGGCATCCAAGAATACATTTTGATCTTTATCCATCTCAAGTTCTTTACCTTTGTTTGATGACTCTTTTGTCTGACTTTCAACATCCTCATCACTCTCATCTCCCCATTCAATGATCTTCTTTTTACTCTTTATCTCGAACACACTAGCCTTCTCCAAGAGGCCCTAAACCAATTCCACAATTACATCCCTACTCATTGCCTTAGGAGGCATGTTGTCAGCCTCTTGACTCTCCTCCCCTTCAGACATACACAAACTTCAAGAAATTTTGGCTCTGATACCACTCAGATGCAGAGGGTTTGGTACTCTAGTGATTTCTTTACTAAATATGCTTCTTTCTCTCTCCTAACCATCAAATGGTTACTTACTTTTGTATTATTCTCCAATTAAGATCTCCAAGACCCTCACTACCAACTTCTCCTCCAAGGTATAGTTGATCTATTGAAGATTCCAAAGTCTCTAGGTTTAACTAGTCTAACTAGTTCCTCAATTACCTAGATTTCCTAACTAGATTTCCTCCTAGAATCCCAAACCCCTAGCTTAGGATCTTCCCACACATCCCATAGACTCTTTTCTATGTCCTTGGCCTAGTAAAATTCATTTTGAACCCTTCCCCACACTTCTAGATACTTTACCAATCCAATTGGTTCGAATTCACTAGGAGGCCTAATTGCCCTATTTCCTAGTAGGTCAAAATTCACTATTTTTGGGCTAGTACTCCCAAACATCCTAAAAAAATCCATAGAAGACCTCAAAAATATTTGAAGTATCTATCAACCCTATCAGAATCCAAAACCCTAGCTTATGGATGCACCCACAACCCTAGTATCCATCAGGCCCTAGTTTTTAGCCTATTATTTAGGCCTCTAGACCAGTCAACACAAATAATTGTCAAATTGACCTTCAACCTTTGTTTCACCATCCACCACCTTTTGAATCTTCAAGAAGACTTTTTAGGGCTTCTGCCAATTCCTCTAAGTCCTTTCCCCAAGATCATGGGTGCTCGTGCCAAATCCTTCTTATCCTTGTCCTGGCTCACCTGTTCCTAACAGTCAGCCATAGCGCTTCAAACTTGGTCTTGAAACCTCATTACAACCACAAAAATGAAAGAAAAAAGAATATGTACAGACTCTAACCTTTCATCCCCTACAGTTTCAGCCATTTCCTCCGATGGATGCTTAGGTTAGAGCCATTTTGGGCACTGAGACTTTACAAATGGAATCACAAACCAGTGACCTTGTAATTAATATAACTCTCTACTCCTAGAACTTCAAAGAAAACTAAAGTATTTAAAATAAAGATAACATGAAACACTACACCCCCATGGGGTTCGATCTCCTTCCCCAATTCGTACAGGACCGTACAGAATGTAGAAAGCTCTGTATTTTACAAGGATGCAATCAAAACCATCCATATAGAAGTTCACAAAATAAATGTTGCAATCAAAAATTTCATTAACCTATCCAAATCATCGAATCCATGCTCATATACCAAGCATGGGTAGTTACAACTACTCTAACTTCATTTTGCCAATTTCTTACAAAAGTTGCTCGAGCAACTTTTCAAAGTTGCTAGCAAATTTTTGTATTTTGAGCTATTTGACTCTTTTTGTCAACTCGATGGATGAGTTCGACTTCCATGACCCTAGTTAGGATAATTAGGGTCCTAAAACACACACTAAACCCACATTACATCAAAACAACAAATTTTCCCTATTTTAGGCCAAAATGGCCCTAAATCACCTAATGAGCACTATTGGCTCTTACAAACATGAAGTTGAACAATATTGTATCTAAACTATTGGATATTATTCCAATCCACACAAAAACACCTAATTCAACCCTAAATCACACCAACATGTCAAAAAGGGAGGTGTGTTGCACCACTATTGTACCACATTCCCCTACTATCAGCAACATTTTGAAGAAGAAGAACAAGAACAAGAAGAATAAATCCCTGGTAACACTTGAAGAGATAATAGAAATACACGACTGTGATCTGAGAACACTTGATTAAAAATCACTAACAAGGTATGGAGATCTATGCAAAAGGAGATCACAATAGGACAAACTCAAAATGGAACACAGAAATACACAAGTCCTAGAATCAGTAAAGGAAATACTACTGGAGGTAGTTCCTGACACACAGATTGATCAAGATGCACCCATCATTGATCAACCAGTAGTTCTGACTGAGGAAATCACCAATCAGAATATAGATGCTGAGAAGGTCATTGAGGAAAGAGAATAAGAAAAGTATCACTACAAACTAATAGAGAAAATCATCCAAGAAGTGGCAGTAAACAAGGTGAAACTTTTTGAACTAGTAACTTAAAACATGTTATTTTAGAGTTAGTTACCCTAGTTCAAAAGTTGTACTATTGAGAACTTCACCACCAATTATGATGCACAAATAGTTAAATTGCATGAAAATCTCAAAGCTAGTGCACAAAGTCTTTCAACCGAACCAAATGCATTCAAACTGCATTATGACAAGCTATTTGAATCCAAACGGTTAAGACTTGAGATACAAAAGGAAGAAAGAAAATTTAGAGATGAAGTAACTGAGCTACAAAGTTTGTTACTACAAAATATCACATTGTTGATAACACATGTGACTACGAAAAAGACTCTAATTGCCACCCTGGAGATGTCAGTAGCTGAAAGCATCTATGACATGCACGCTCAAATCACATTGGCTCATATGATCATAGAACACTTGAAGGAGAAATAGGAAAAGCTAATGGCAGACATAAGGGAATCCTATAAGCACACTTTTGACAAAACTGTAAATTATACATCTTTGTCATTATTTTCAAAAAAGGGGGAAAACATGTGTACATACATTGTATCCACAAAGGGGGAAAATGTACCAAGGCAAACACAAAGAAAGGGAAAATATGTACATACTGAGAGCATGCACATAGGAGGAGTCATTGTATAAGTATAACATACTTGGTTTATATACTGTACATATCATTTTTTGATACTAATGCCAAAGGGGGTGATTGATAATCCTTAAGGTAACAGAAGTTGTCATTAGTATACAAACATACGGTTTTGGTCAGTCGCTCAGCACTCACTAAGTAATAGCATTCACCAAGTGACTGTGATCACTGAGCACAATGTTCAATGAATGTAGTGGTCACCAAAATGCTTAGTACACCAAGCAGAGACATAACCAAACAAAGACACAACCAAGCACTAGTCTGCAGAGACACAATTGAGAACCATTCTAACTGAGAGATAGTTTTAACACCAAGAAAACAGGATCTGAGGTACACATCAGCTAAAGCACTTTAGTCTTTAAATTATCTTTTTTCTTAGCTGGACAACTATTTCTTGAGGATCAAGAAAAGTGTAATTGATGGATTTAATCAGTTTAACTGATTGTAATCATGCAAACTAGGAGATTAAGGTCAAGTTGTAAACCTTTGATCTTAGAGTTATTCAACAAATGTGTGAAACCTAATTAGTTCAAGACATTGTATATATAGATGTATAATCAATCAAAAACATGATGATTGTAGCCGCAGAAGGACATCTATGGATCAGACAAAGAGTTTCATGCAGAAGAACTGATAAAGCAGAATTCAGTTATGAAGAACTAGATTCAAGGCTTCTGAGAAGAACAGAGGTATTATCCATCACAATAGGTGATATACATTTTTGTGAAATCAATGGATCTATAATCAGCAATTCAAGATTGCAAGTTATCAGGTCATAAATATTTTTGTCTACTCTCTAACAATTGTAGCAAATAGAAAAAATCCTTCAAGAAGGTGGACTTAACAGTCTTATTGTAAATCTCTTAACCGAGTGAACACATACATTGTGTTGCTAAAATCTCTTAATCAAGTAGACTTAACAAGTCTAACATGTTACTCCTAACAGGGTAAGATCATCAAAAGTGATCACAATTTGTAGCCTTAACTGACACCTTCCATTATGCAGATAGTGAATATTTGTGGATTTCATCCCCACTATGGTTTTTTCCTTCTAACAGGGGTTTTCTGCATTATCAATTCTCGTGTCATGAGTATATGATTTTCATGAATGTTTTTATGTTTGTTTACATGCATTTAAATTTATGCTATGATATTACATGCATGAGGTAGTAAGGAAATAATGGTTGGTAATGCAAGAAATGATTACTAAGGTTTGAAGTGTAAAAGTTTTTAAGGGTACTAATTCACCCCTCCCCTCTCAGTACACACCCTTCCATTATTCCAACATGATCTTGCATAAAATCTTATAAAACCTCCTTGAAGACATTGATGCTTGAATCTGGTAGGCATGGAGAAGTTGTATTAAGATGGGACATAAGTTCTGAAGCTAATCTTGAAGGCATTTGATAAGATTTGGTGGTTTGTAGTAAGATTTTGAGAATCAACTAATGAATTGGGCACTTGGAGAAACTTAGGGTTTGAAGCATTTATGTCACCTAAAATTTAGGTGTGTAGAGTAAAAAAGGAAAATTGTGGCACTAATTTGTCACTTTGCATTCAAGAAAAAAGGAGAAGAAGTACTTTGCAAGCTAATTGCAGTGAGATCAAGTGACTAAGCGATTTGCTAAAGGTGATTTTCACGCAAACCCAAGTTTGGTAAAAGGTATTTATTTGTGCATATCTTGTAAATTCAAATCTTTCAAGATGAATACACCTATGATTATGGACATTACTAAAAGGCCCCAACCCAAATTTAAGAAACATCCCTTTAAGTCAGTTGAGGTAGATCCTAAGAGTGCATTTTTGAATGTGTCGTATGGTGTTTTGCATGTTGAAGACATTAGGGAGTAAATTCATGCCAATATGAGAGACCTTGGAAATGATCAAATAAAGGATTTATACAATGATGATATTACAGGAAAGGATGGAAAATTGAGGCAAAAATTCAAAGCCCTTGATAAGAAGCATTTCACTCAATTCGTTAATTTTCTTATGATTGAAGAGACAAAATAGATACAATATGTACTAAGCAAGATACATAATGAGTTTATGTGGCTCAATGAGACACTTAAGATTTTTTTTTAAAAAGAGGTTATACAAGCAATTACAAGATTGTGTTCATTCAATTGGATTCTAGTATTGAAATCAATTAAGAACAAGATGGTTACAGATGCAACTGGTTCTAAGCCTGACAAAAGAGTGATGAAAATAAATGATATACTTGAGGATGATGTAAAATTTGCATCAATGGTGATAGAGTACAAGGTATATTACTCTAGAAGAGATAATTTGATGTCTAGTATTACAATTTATGTAAGATTTGATGAAAAACAAATCTATTAAGCCCAAGAAACCTGCATGCAAAAACATGTCACAAGGAAGAAATCTGTAGGAAAGAAACAAGGGTTTTTCTCTGACAATGTGAAAATTTATAATTAGCCAAAAGAATGAATGAAAATATACAAAGGATCAATCCTTATATAATTAGATCGTAAAACCTAATAAGAAACCCTAATAGGTAAATAGGCATTTAATAATTAGATTTAATTATTAAATGACTAATGCAAGTGCATAAAGTGAAATCTTAGGAGGTAGTAAAGTTAATTTAACCAAGGTAATTAAATTAATTCTTTACTTTAACAGCCCCCTTAAGATGAGCAGCAATACAGTTACAAACAATGCAAGAAAGAAGCAAAGGAACTACAATACTGGTGCAGGAGCACCTATTATTTGGATGTCTCAAGGAGAATTTAATATTTCACATTTTCTATAATATGGTTTCATTATTATTTAATGTCCTAAATAATATTTGGAATCCATTCAAACCATTTTGT
>MU224832.1:1910107-1928966 GCA_018584345.1 Thuja plicata | reverse complement strand
GTAAAAGTTGTTCAAAAGTTGTCAAAATTATAATGACAACTTTTACAACTTGGTGACAACTTTTTAAAAATTTGTTAAAAGTTGTTAATGGGTAGTTTTAAGTTGGTTGGATAGTTTATTATGATTCCAAATTATATAAATTTGGTCTCCAAAACACAAAATTATAAGTTGGAGGAGTTTGAAGAAGAATTTGGAATGGAAGAAAACTTGTTTTTGATGTAAAATATTTCAGTTTTCTGATTATTTTTTCTGAAAATTATCTGATATTTTGATTGGTACGAACTCATTTGAAATGATACAGACCTGAAACTTACTTTTTTAGAAAGGAACAAGAGTTATCTTTCTTTTGATTTTGGTTTGGTTTATTTTCATTACGTTTTGTGGAAGTTATAGCCATTTTGGTACAGACTGGTTGAATTCTATCATAGCATGAGCAACTTTGGGGAAAATGCAATAACTTTTGTTTCAGTGCTTGGATTGGGCTATAAAATGGAGAAAATGTTTTTAATTCACTGTTATTGAATCCCACCAATGGGATTGGATTCATTTTTTCATTTATGGAAGTTATTAATAAATTTTTGAGGGTTTCAAATTCTACCCTAGTTTGAGAAATTGTTTTAAGATTGCAAAATAGTTGCATTTATTGGAATAATTGAAGGAAGTTTGTAAATGTGAATCCTACACTTGCATCAAATACTGAAACAAAATTTGGGTCCTAAAAATAGGCCTGATGCGGTACCCAATCACAACCAAATCTCTATGAAACAGAGAAACAAGGAAAACCATATGGGAAAAACCATTATCCAAAAAGAGTAGAAAGAAGAAAAATAAAAAAGGAAGGTAGGCTTCACTGAGACCCCCCAAGGACAAATTTCTTCACCCGAAGCATAGAATGCAACTGAAGATACCCCGAGGATGCAAAATTCTTAGTGAAGATATCAAAAACCTGCTTCAAAGTGGGAACATACTCCAAGCTAAGAGAACCATCCTGAATCAGCTACTCAATGAAATACATATGGATCTCAATGTGCTTGGTCCGTTGATGCTCAACTGGGTTGCAGGAAATATGAATGGCACTTTTATTGTCACACTAAATAAGAGTGGGACTATCAAGAGGAAACCAAAACTCTTTCAACAATTGTCAAAGCCATAAAACCTCCTGATTTACTAGCACAACTGCTCGATACTCTGCCTCTATAAATGATAATGCAACAATAGTATAATTCTCGCAAGACCATGTGATAGGATGAGAACCAAGATAGAAAATAAAGCCAGAAGTAGACTTTCGACCATCTGTATCACCACCCCAATTGGGGTCTGTGAAACTAACATTGTGAGGAGCTCCTAATTTATAGTGAATGCCATATGAAGTAGTGCCCCAAATGTACCCCAAAATACATTTGGCAGCTTGCCAATGAATCTCATGAGGATCATGGGAGAATCAAGAGACAATGCCAACCACAAAGGAAATATCAAGATAAGTGTGTGTCAGGTACAAAAAAATACCCACAAGCTAGTTGTATAAGGTGCAGTCCACTGAAGAGTAGAGGAAGTGGTAGACAAAAGAACACCTGGTTGAAAAGGTGTGGGAGAAGGATTGCAATCAAGCTTGTTGAATCTCTGAAACATGTCAAGAGCATACTTTTACTAGTGTATGGAAATCCCATTCGAAGATTGAATAACCCGTAGGCCCAAAAATTAGTGCAAAAGTCCAAGATCTATCATCTCAAACTACTCCATCAATGCTCTCTGAACACTCTAAATCGTGGAAGATGAGATACCTGTGATGATGAGATCATCAACATACAACACAAGTATCACAAGATCATCCCCATAACACTAAATGTACATTGTAGGATTAGAATGGCAGCGATTGAAGTGTGAGACTAGCAAGAAAGAGTCCATCTTCTCATACCAAGCTCGAGGGGCTTATTTGAGACCATATAATGACCTCTAAATTATACACACAAGAGAGGATACCTACACAAAACCCTGAGGCTGCTCCATATAGATCTCCTCATGTAGATCCCCGTGAAAGAATGCACTCCTCATATCCATCTAATACATTGTCCAACCCTGTGAAGATACAAGAGAAAGTGCTACGCAAATAGAATTCATCTTGGTGATAGGAGCAAAGGTCAGATTAATCAATACCCTCCACCTATGAAAATCCCTTCGCAACAAGATGTGCATTATACTGATCAATAGAACCATCTACAACATACTTGGTATGGTACACCCACTTTGACTGAACCAGCTTTCTTCCTTTTGGAAGAGTACAAAGATCGCAAGTGTGATTTTTCATCAAAGAAGAGTACTCCTCATCCATAGCCCTATCCTACTCAGGATGTCTTGTCACCTCTTAAAAAATTTCAGGATCATCTGAAATAGCATGACTCAAAAACCCAGTACCAAATCGTTGAGCATGAGTATGATGGGTATGTGAAGGATCTCCTGCCAAAGAACTAGCAGTACTAATAGTATCACGAGCCCACTTGGGCACTCTCAAAATATCTAGTGGAGGAGGGGAAGGTGGATCATCATCTAAATCATCCTCAGAGGATATAGAATCTTGAAGAGGAGAAGAGGAAGTACTAGGCAATGAGGGAGCACTTGGTGATGGAGGCTCCATCTGAGGATAGTGCTCATCAAAGTGGACATCTCACTGAAATAAGACCCCTCTGGAATCAAGATCAAACAACCTATATGCCTTCATATCCTCACAATAGCCAACAAATATGAGTGGTCATCTCTTCCTCTCCATGGATTTCCTCTTAGCATCTGGAATAAATGCCCAAGCCTCACTAACAAACACTCAAAATGTAGAAATATTAGGCTTGACATAGGACCAAGCCTCCTTAGGAGTCAAATGTTGTAATTCCTTATGAGGCATCTGATTCTGAATGTAGTTGGCACAATTCACTGCCTCTACCCAAAAAAAGGCTCCATATCTCAAGACTATAACATACAATTGGCCATCTCCCACAATGTTTTGTTCTTTCTCTCAACAAATCCATTCTGCTGAGGAGTGTGGGGAACTGTCAGCTAATGTAATATACCCTTCTCAGTACAAAAATTATGAAAAGACTGATTCACATATCCCCCACATTGTCAGTGTGTATCCGCCTAACACAAAGACCAAACTGCTTCTCTAAAAATGACTTAAAGACTCAAAATGAATCAAATACATCAGACTTGTACTTCAAGAAGTACACCCATGTGCATCTGGAGAAGTCATCAATAAAGGTGAGCACATAACAAGCACCAGAAAAAAGATTGGGAAATGGCATGAGATCACTATGTATCAACTCCAATGGTGCCTTAGAAAATGAGGATCTACCTATCAGAAAAGGATCCTATGATGTTTTCCAAGTGCACAACCTCAACAAACACCATTAGTGCAAGAGATCTGAGGAAGCCCAATCACTAACTCTTATGTACTCATCTATTGGAGATATATGTAGTTGACATGGCCAAAATGCTCATGCCAAAGCTTTCTCACTGTGTCTGCATGAGCAACAAGAGAAACACTTGTATAATAAAATTTCTCAAATCCATCAAACATGTATAAGTAAGACTCTGAATCAACACTCCCAGTAGAAGCAACCAAATCAATATCATGGATGTATCAAATAACTACATCATGTGGTGAGAACTCAACTGTCTTACCAAAACCAGAATGGCAAATCTGATAGACATACAGGAGGTTCGTAGAAATGGTAGGAATCAAAAGAACATCCTATAGAGAGCCACCATCCAATGAAATAGTACCAGAACTTGTAACTAAAATTTGTGTCAAGTCACCAACTACAATCTATGTAGTAGCACTCTAAGAAAGTGAGGTAACCAAACTAGGTGTGTGTTTTATATGGTGTGAAGCATCTAAATCAATGACCCATATGTAGCAGTGGAAGATAATGCTCATGCAAAAAGAGCATGTCCTTTCCCTATGGGAGTAGGTCAAGGTTGTGGAGAAGACTTATTATGATACTACAAGGCTTCCTCTAGAGCCTCAAGACATTTCCAACACCTGGAAATTGGATGCCCTTCCTTGCCACAAAAACTACAAGGTTCACCTATGAACTTCTTAGTCTTGGAGGAAGACTCACCAGACTTTGAAGATTTACCCTTAGGAGTGGATTTCTTAGAATTTTTTTCTGAGGTGGCTTGGAGGAATGTTCACTGCCAACTAAATATGTTTTGGGATTCTTCTTATGCTTCTGTGTCCCCTTAGAAGTCTCAGCAACCAAAGCTTGGTTCTTAGTTCTAGATAAAGAATCCAACTATGTAAGATTGGACTACTCTCTAGTCAACCGATCATAGAACACCTCAAAAGTGGGCATCTTGAATCTCTAACCTAATGCATCCATGGTAGAGTGGAAGGTAGATGAAAAAATATGAAAGTTTCCCCAAAGATTTGATAGAATCAAGTAGATACACTCTATGTCAGTCTTAGTCTTTCCACGTCCCTGTAATAAATACCTCTGCTACTTGAACTTCATCAATAAGTCTTCAATGGATGGAAAATGATTTGGTACAAGAGAGGTAAGCTCTGCCTCAACCTGAAGTTCCCTAAACTCATTCAAAGTACCAAAAATTTGTTAAGCTGGGTCCACATAGCTAGAGGGATATTGCACCCATCAAGATGAAATTGTAGACTATCTGATACAAGTAAAGCAATCAACCCCATTGCCTCATCCATCTTGTTCCTTTGCTGCATGACCTCGAAAGTCCTATGTAAAACTAGCTACACTTCATCTAAACAAGACCACAACCCTTTTAATCAGAGAAGCCATGTCATCAGGGATTTCCATGTGTGATAGTTATGAGGGGTCAGAAGTTCTAGACAAGAGGAGGTCTTGGCCATATTTTTAGAAGGGGTCTCGTTTTGATATAATTTCAAGTTTACTAAAGTAAATTACAAGAAAACAAGAAATAAAACACCCCCCAAAATTCAATAAATTGAACCCTAGAAGCTGGAAAAGATTGCTTACAATGAGAGAGAAAAAAAGATTCAAATGAGTATCATGTGTACCTTTGAATTTTTCTAATGAAAATAACCATATATTTGGATAGAAATTGCAAGTAAAAAATCTTGCAAGTCAAAGTACGGTGCCTATGGGCGTTTGAAAGTATACCTTTTCAAATTTTCTAATGTAGACGTCATCTCATGCATGACGATCAGAGGAATAAGGTGCAGGTCTGGTAAACAACACCGAGAAGGACACCACTGTAAATGACACTGGGAAAGACACCCAAGAAAATTCCCTTTCAAATGCATGTTCCTCTAAAAAATTCTAATTTTTTTTATTTTTTGCATGCAAATAAGAAACAAAAAATAACATTCTACAAACAATACCAGATCTGAAAGCTACAACCAAAACCTCTCAAATTAGCCAAAAAATCCCAAATTTCTTTTGTCAAACCCTTGCTCCTCTTTTTTTTCAAACATGAGCATGCTACAGCAGATCCATCTCTAATACCATGTAAGATTTGATGAAAAACAAATCTATTAAGCCCAAGAAACCTGCATGCAAAAACTTGTCACAACGAAGAAATTTATAGGAAATAAACAACGGTTGTGCTCTAACAATGTGAAAATTTATTATCAGCCAAAAGAATGAATGAAAATATACAAACGATCAATCCTTATAAAAGGAGATCTTAAAACCTAATAGGAAACCCTAATTGGAAAATATGCATTTAATAATTAGATATAATTATTAAATGACTAATGCAAGTGCATAAAATGAAATCTTAAGAGGTAGTAAAGTTAATTTAATCGAGGTAATTAAATTAATTCTTTACTATAACAATTTACATAGCCTATTAGATGTTGAAGGAAGAAAAATAATTTGACCTATGTGAAGTGTTAAGAGGACAACTGATAGAGAACTTGGAAAAGATAAAGAGGGACAAGAAGAACTTGTTTAATTATGGTACTTTGATCTTCTGCATATCCTTTTACTTTATGAATGAATTTTCTGGTGTTGGTCATCTTGATTTGCCTGAAAATTGACTTCTACCTAGATTAAATGGTCTTACAAACCTTACAAGACCTTTACAAACCAAAATAATTAAGTTGAGAAACAAATTTGAACCTTTACAAGCCAAAAATGCATTAGGAAATTCAAATTGGTTTTTGGTTGGAAGCCATTAAATTTGAATTCATAGACTTATCTACCTATCCTAACTCATTAAAATGGACCTCAAAGATCTCCTAAGATCTACATCAATCCAAAATAAAGCCTTGAACATTGAAATGAACACAAAATACATCAAAAAAAGGATGCTCTTGCATCAATCTCTAACCAAAATATGAGCCCATTTTTTATGATCAAGGTTGACTGGGTGGGTTAAGGGTGAGTTGGGTCACTCTTAACCTAAGAGTCACTCCTAAGCCCAAGAAATGGCCCCAAATTTAAATTGAGTAACAATATTTTGAGTTTAGTGAAATCTCCAAATCTATGTCGACCTTCTTCGAGTTTTGCATCCCAAAATTGTTAGGATAAGTATATAAACAAGGATATGTCCCTCATTTCAAAATCTCATCTCAACTTGAAGCATTCAAAATCATAAGCATCCAAACATTCAAGGACTCTAGCTTTCAAGGTAATTTCAATCAAGAAAGCATCAAGCATTCAAGACAAGGAGTAATTTATAGATCCAAGTATTTGTGAAGACATTCATGGTCTTTCTATCCTAGATGCAAAGTGAAGACAATATCAAATATAACTTCAAATGTCTCTAGGGGAATTTTGACATCACATAGGTTCATGAAGGAAACAGGTGGCGCCCATGCAAAAGGAACTATATGAATGTTTGATCAAGAGCTATAGTTTGATAATTGTTTCAACAAAAAGCACAGGGTCATGTTAGGACTAGGTAATACTGAGGGGGGGTGAATTAGTATTACAACACTTAATAAAAAATTTCAACCAATTAAATGGTGAACTATAACTGATTAAATGTTTGAAGATGTTAAGGTGATGATCACCAAGACACAAAAAGTTAATGCAAGACATTAAATCAGTTAATATATTGTATTGTCATTGATGTCAACTTGATATAATCTGTATGGTCATGGACATATTGCTAAAGACTTCAGAGAACCAATGAATCAAAGGCTATGCTATCAGTAATGCATAAAAGTTAATAATTCACAAAGTGACTGTATACACTGACGGAGAGCACACCAACGGACAAAGTAAACCAACAAGAGCAAAGTCACAGTGTTACCCGAAAAAAAAAAGCACATCATTACCAATGAGAAATGTCACAGTGTAACCCGACAGACAAATTTACAATGTTGCCTAATGGACGAAAATCCCAAATACAACTGAAGTCACACCGACAGAATAGTTAGTTGTCACTGACGACTAACTGAAGTATTGACCGAAAGAACAAAGAGTTCAGAAAAGCAAAAAATGCTTAGCTATCAAGACCTAAATATAGAATTAACTGGTACTTATCATTTTTTTAATCGACAAGATAAAGCTAGAGATAAGTAAAGCATTTAAAGTTGCTTGGTCTAGTTGGCAAGAAGATCTCTACGAGATTAAACAGGAGTTTTACTTTAAATCTAATTGGCGATAATTGTGGATCACACCAAGATTAAGAAAGCCAAGAAATGGTGAAATCATGTCTATATAAGAGACAAAATTATTCAATATGAAAAATAAGAGTGACAAGAAATAGATGTTGAAGAGATTCTGAAGGAGAAGAAAGTCTTCATTCAGACCTGATCAATCAAGCTGAGGAAAGAGCTAAATTCTGCAGACACCGATGGACAGTGATACAACATCACAGAGCAGAATAGTGTGGAGCAAAGGTATTTAATTGATTACATTGATCAGAAAGGTAATGCACTTATAATAGATCTGAAAATCTGCAATTCAAGTTGTATATGTGAACTGATCAATTTATTGTTTTAGTTTAACCACTAAAGCATCAAGTCTCTTAACCGAGCAAGACTTAAAAGTCTTTTGTAACTGAGATACATCCCAAGGAGTATCAAAAAATTTTGATCATACAAAGTAGCATTGGATATGCCCGATACCTATTGACAGACCAAGTGAGTGTTTGATCAAGGATGGTAGCATTAGATGCCAAATACTGAGTGACAAACTATTCATTTAAATCCTCTAACAAGGTCACATCTAACAGTGTGTTTATAAAATTTAATAGGGTTGGATCTTCACTGATCTCACTTCAGAAGAGTGAAAATTTGGGGTGCCGGCCCTAGTATTTTTTCCCTTAACAAGGTTTCCACGTTAAAAATCCATGTGTCATGTGTTTATGAGTCATTACTTTATTGTTTTTCATTTCACATAAGGAAATCTAGATTGATCGATATACACTATTTATTTACTATGTTTCGGTAAATAGAAATATTGCTTATCAGTAAACATATAGAAGAAGGCTTTACAAAGCATTCTGATAAGTAGTAATTTGATATAAGTATTTCAAGGCAATCATCTTTTAGGACTGAAGATAACTAGAGGTATAATTTTGTGGTACTAAGTTTGAAGGGTTGATTTAAGGATTAATTTTTGAGTCCACTGATTCACCNTCCCCCCCCCCCCCCCCCCCGCCCTTAGTTATTCTAACAATTGGTATCAAAGCTTGTGTGCTTAGAAAGGGAGTTTAACAGCTCAAGCTAAAGATCACAAGATGAACAGACGAGATGTGACCAAGTTGAACAAAGAAAAATTTGCTTCATGGAAAAGAAAGATAAGACTCCACTTATCAGGTATGTGAAATGATGTTACTCAATACTTAGATACTGAATATGTGTTTCCCATAGGTGCACTCACAGTTGAACAAATGAGAGAGAAGCATGCACACAAATGCATGATAATAGAGCTTGCTTCCTCACTCTCTGATGCTGAATTTGAAGATGTCAAAACATGCACAAATGCAAAGCAGATGTGGGATAAATTGATGCTTGTACATGGTGGTGATAAAAAATTTATGAGAGCCAAGGCAGAAATCCTTAGAGGAAAGTTTGATGATCTCAGAATAAAAGAAGGTGAAAACATCACACAGTAAAGTACAAGAATCAAAGAGGTATTCAATGCTATCCGAGGAGTTGGAGGTATACTAGAAGAAGAGACAGTGGTAAGTAAAATTCTAAGAACCTTACTGCCTACTTATGCTATTAGAGTATCTGTCATACAAGAAATGAGAGCAGTAGAAAATAACAATGTTACTCTAGATAGTTTGATTGGAAGACTGATTTCATTTGAGATGAATAAATTTGATAATAGTGTCTTACCAAACATAGATTATGCATTCAAATCTTCTTTGAGAATAAGTAAATCAATTCATAAACACACTATGAGAAAAGATAGTGATAGTGAAAGTGAAGAAGAAGATCTTGATGGAATTGAATCACTTATGGCTAGAAGAATGTAGAGAGGCAAAGGTAAATACAAAGGTAAATTACCACTTGTATTTTTTAATTGTAAAGAGATTGGACACTTTATTGCAAGATGTCCTAACAGAAGAAAAGATGATAAAAGTAATGACAGGTCATTTGAAAAGAAGTTTGACAGAGGTGATAACTAAGATTACAGAAGCAACCGACAATCAGAAAGAGGAGATACCTGAGACTAAAAGGACAAAGGAAAGAAGGTCAGTTACCTATCTACATGCAAAGATGAAGATACTGACATCAAATCTGATGAAGACATCGAGATGGTGTTTGTGGCAGTAAAAGATAATTTAGATGAAGATGAAAAAAGGTATGTAGAAACTGCACTCATATCTAAAGTTAGTAAAAATGATGTCTGGATCATAGATAGTGGCTGCACTCACCATATGACCAGTGAAAAACAAAAGTTTGAGACTTTTGAATACTATAATGGTGGTTCAGTAAGAATGGGTAATGATACACCTTGTCAAGTTGAAGATAGAGGAACCATAATGTTGAATAACCTAATAAAATGTGAAAATGCTTATTGGGTGAAAGGATTGAATTATAATCTGTTGAGTGTTTCTCAGGTGAATAATTCAGGTCATAGAGTAGCATTTGAAAATAAGAAGGCAAAGATCTTCCATGAATCAGGAAAGCTGATTGGTACTGGTGAGCAGACAAAAAGTAACTTATTCTATCTGAATGATACTGACACCACTTGCTTAATGGCTAGAAATGAAGACATATGGTGGTGGCACAAAATATTGTGTCATGTAAATTTTGACAACATGATAAAGATAAGAAAAAAGAGAAATGTAAGAGGCTTACCGACGATGACTAAACCCGACAATATCATGTACAAAAATTGTCAAAAAGGTAAGATGAAAAATTCTAGTTTCAAAAGCAAAACCCATACATCTGATGTCATTCTAGAATTAGTCCATACTGATCTTTATGGACCCATGAGGACAAAGAGTTACTATGGTGATAGATATTTTATTCTCTTTGTTGATGATTACTCTAGAATGATGACAGTTATGTTTCTAAAAGATAAATCAGAAGCATTCAAGATGTTTAAATGGTACAAAGCAATGGTAGAAAAACAAAGTGGTAAGGAATTAAAATGTTTAAGATCAGATAGAGGAGGGAAATTTGTTTCAAATGAATTCACTCACTTTTTCAATGAGCATGGAATCAAAAGATAGGTCTCCGCACTGAGAACACCACATCAAAATGGAATTGCTGATAGAAGGAAAAAATCCATTGTTGATTGTGCAAGGACACTGATGATAGAGAAAGGCATCACCCAAATCTTCAAGAGGGAAGCTATCAGTACTGTTGTTTACACATTGAATAGAGTACAATTGAAGAAAGACACCAAGAAGACACCCTGTGAGCTATGGTATGGCTATACACCCAATGTAAGTTACTTTAGAATTTTTGTTAGTCAGGGTTATATCTTAAAAGATGCT
The DNA here is from genome assembly GCA_018584345.1 of Thuja plicata. Lineage (NCBI taxonomy): Eukaryota > Viridiplantae > Streptophyta > Pinopsida > Cupressales > Cupressaceae > Thuja > Thuja plicata. Next base: position 1,918,076 of record MU224832.1, on the reverse strand, counting down.
AGAAATGGAAAGCTTGACTCCAAAAGTGATGAAGGAATCTTTCTTGGGTATTCCACCAAGAGCAAGGCTTATAAGTGTCTCAATAAAGCCTCCAACAGAATTGTTGAAAGTGCAAATGTAAAGATAGATGAATTTGTAGAGAAGAATGAAAAGGAATGCACAAGAGAACTATAGGACTACGATAGGTTTGTTTATAATGAAGAACCTGACACTCTAACCGAGCAACAGATTATTGCACCCGAGCATCAGCCTGTAAATACCAAAAATCAGGATATTGCTCAAGATGATGTACCAAGCAATGGATCAAAATAAAGGACAAAATGATGATCAAGATGATAGACAAAGAATTGAACTTGAACTTTCCAGATATGTTAGAAGGAACCATCCACAGAACCAAATCATTGGAGACAAGAAGGTTGGTATGAGAACTGGAACTAAGTCTCTAAACACAAGATTTCCAATTTGTAATTTTGAGCCAAAATCTGTCAATACTACACTTGATAATGAAGAATGGATTAGTGCTATGAATGAATAAATTGAGCAGATAGAGAAAAACAAGACATGGACACTTGTACCAAGACCAGATGACAAGAATGTCATCGGTACAAAATGGATATTCAAAAATAAACTGAATGAGAATGGAGAAGTTATTGGAATAATCCCAAAGGATAACTAAGAGGGGGGGTGAATCAGTTATCAGATACTTTAATTCTTTTCTTTACTTAGATATCAATTAACATAAAGAAATTGCACATTCAGATAACACAATAGATAACACAACAATTTTGGTTACGGGGAAACTAAATAGGTAAAAACCTTGGTGGGAATTAGCACCCACAAAGAACTGTACTTCAGTATAATTATCCATGTTAGGAGATTTTGTAACCCTGTTAGAAATTGTTATTTACAATGAAATAAGTACAGAGACCTGGTTAAAGGTCAGACCCTATTAGGATTCTTTTACAAGTAATCCTATTAGGGGTGAGGACTCACTATCCAAAAGCTCACTACTAAAATGATGAAGGTTGCAACCTTCAGTAGAACATATATACACTATATCTGATAGATGAACTGTTTGAGTAGACCTGCTATCTTGATCAGTTCCAATGAATTGTAGTCTCTTCCTACTTCTTCACATAGATCCTCAACTAATTAATGATGACTCTTTAATGTTCCATACTAACCAGTAAACTGCTCTGTTCTTTTTCTTTTTCTTTTCTTCTCATTCACACTTAGCATTCAACAAATGAACTACTATAAGTATCATCCCAAAATATGTGATCTTCATCAGATTTAGGAGTCCCTTCAATACTTCTTTAGTTATCCACATCAACCATGCAACTTGTTTAGAATCACGCAACCCAAACTAAATAGACGCAGCGCTTCACAAAGTCGGCTCCACAAAATTAACTCCAACTTCACGATTTTGATAGAACATGTTTGGTGCCTTTAGATAATTATCTTTAACTCATAACTAAACATGAATACAAACATGCATATCCCAAAGATAGGTGCAACTCAAGCAATAATGGAATTACGTCAGCTCTTCACAGACAGTCTTCAGTCTCTGTAACTGTCATAACTGATTAACATAACTAAACTAAAACTTCATATCTGACTCAACGTAAATGCACATAGCATCTAGAACATGTATAGACCATGGAAATAAACATGCATAGCTCCAAAACATTTGTACTGACAATTTCATATAGAACACTGTTGTATATTATATGTTGTCATCAATGACAAACATACAATCAATTATTTGCACAGAAGAAAATCTCCAACAATCTCCCCCTTTGACATTGATGGAAACATATGATATCATCAACTCAAAGTGTCTTCCTTCTTTTTACAATCTTCTCAATATCCTCATCAAAAGTTCATCTTCACTGCTACTGCTCTTCTAAATGTATACTCCCCCAAAGTATATGCTCCCCCTTACTAATACTCCCCCTTTGACATCTATTAAAAAGGGTGTAAAACTCCATTAGGCATAGGTACTACTCTAGAAATAGAGTAGTCAACCATTCATGAGTCACCAAGGACTGATGTCTTTGCTGCAAATTATAATAAGACTCAGGAAAGGGAATTACTCCCAGCTTCTCCCTGAGATACTCAAAAGTATCTTTTGATAATGGCTTTCTAAAAATATCTGCTAATTGTTCTTTAGTGCTTACATAATGCAACTTTACTTCTCTGTCTGTAAATTTTTCTCTTAGAAAGTGGTATTTGATCTCAATGTGTTTTGTGTTTGTGTGCATCATAGGGTTCTTTGACATGTTGATAGTACCGATATTTTCACAGTGAATAACAATAGGATAATCAATATGAATACCAAAGTCTTTAATCATTTATTTGATCCAAACCATTGTTGAGAAATTCAATGCTGCTGCCACATACTCAGCTTATGTTGTTGATTGAGAAATACAATTTTTCTTTTTACTTGTCCAAGTGACTAACCTATCTCCAGGAAATACTACTCCTCCTGATGTACTATTTTTCTCATCAACACAACCTTCCCAATTTGCATCTGTATACACATGAAGTTGTATATTCTCTGAGTTAGGATACCATAAATCATAGGCTATAGTCCATTTTAAGTATCTAAATATTATTTTTATTGCCATTAGGTGATTTTTCTTGGGTTCAGCTGCAAATCTTCCAACAATGCCAACTGCATTAGAAATATCAAGTCTATATTGAGTAAGATATATGATTTTTCCAATCATAGACTTGTATATATAGGGTCTTGTCAGTTGTTGTAGAATCATCATATTTAGAAATCTTTCTTCCTGTTATCATGGGGGTGTTTACTGGTTTGCAATCTTCCATCTTGAAAGTCTTCAATATCTCCTTCACATACTTAGACTGATTTATGAATATGCCTTTGTCTGTTTGTTTTACATTCAATCCAAGAAAATATCTGATAGGTCTAATCATGCTCATTTCAAACTCACTTTTCATCTCTTTGGAAAATTCTACACTTAGTTTGTCATTACCTCCAAAAATAATGTCATCAACAAAAATAGCAACAAGTATTAATCCTTCATCTATCTCTCTTATGAATAAATTACAGTCTGTTGCTCCTTTTATGAATCCTATCTTTGTTAATTAACCATCAAGTCTCTCATACCAAGCTCTTGGGGCTTTTTTAAGTCCATTTATGCTTTCTTTAATTTGCATACCATGTCTAGTTTGTCTAAAAGTTTGAATCCTTCAAGCTGCTCTATGTAGACTTCTTCCTTCAAGCCGCCGTTTAGAAAAGCTAACTTGACATCCATTTGATATACTTTAAAGTTTTTGAATGTTGCATATGCCAAAAATAACTTGACAGCTTCCAGTCTTCTCACAGGGGAAAATGTATTAGTGTAGTCTATTCCTTCTCTCTACACATATCCTTTACATACTAATCTTGCTTTGTTCCTCACCACTGTGCCTCTTTCATTCATTTTTTCCTGAATATCCACTTTGTTCCTATCATGTTCTTGTCATGAGGTCTAGGGACCAGTTCCCATGTTTCATTCTTGATTATTTGATCTAATTCTTCTTGCATAACACTTTGCCAATTTGAATCTTTGCACGCATCTTCAACACTTAAGGGTTCAATCTGTGAAAGTAAGCATACCTCTTCATCAGTGGTTGAACCTTTTTCTCTAGATCTTGTCAAAACTTTTGCACTTTTATCTCCAATGATATCTTCCTTAGAGTGGTATTTGGATGTGTATTTTGAGTTCTTAGGAGTGATACTTTCATCTGTAATATGTGATTCTTCTTCACTTGGTTCAGGATTGTTACATGAAACATCAATACAGTCAAACATTTCTTCAATAACTGTGTCCTTATTGATGGGTCTGGGCTCATCTTCAATAATGGGAGCATAGTCATAATATCTTTCTTGAATCATAAAATTCTCATCAATCTTCACATGATTACTTTCAATGATCTTCTCTAATCTTAGATTGAAACATCTATATGCTTTTCTTTTAGTAGAGTAACCAAGAAAAATACCTTTGTTGCTTATAGCATCAAACTTTCCAATGATATCATCTCTCTTGATGTAGCACTTGCTTCCAAATATTATGAAGTATTTTATAGTAGGTACATTACCAAACCAAATTTCATAGGGTGTCTTGTCTTGGCCTAGCCTCAATTTTATTCTATTGATAGTATAGACTGTTGTATTGACCGCATCTCTCCAATAGGTATGAGAAACCTTTCCTTCAATCATGATAGTGCACGTTGTGTCAAGTATTATTCTATTCCTTATTTCTGCAATCCCATTCTGCTGAGGGGTTGTAGGTGCACTTAATTGTCTCTTGATTCCATGTTCTTCACAGTAATCATAAAACTGGTCAGAGGTGAATTCTCCTCCTCTATCAGATCTCAGACATTTTATCTTTAATCCAAATTCATTTTCAACCTCAACTTTGAACACTTTGGACTTCTCAAAAGCTTCATATTTGTCTTTTAAGAATGCAACCCACATCATCCTTGAGAAATCATCAACAAATAAAATGAAATACCTTTATTCGTAGTAAGATCTTGTTTGAGTAGGTCCACATAGGTTTGTATGTATCAAATCTAATTTGTTTTCTGCAGAGTCTTGTTTTCTCCTGAATGAGGTCCTCACATGCTTCTCCATCACACATTCCCTACACATGGTGTTAACTGGTCTTTCAATACTTGGAAGGTCTCTTACTACCTTTACATTACTTATCTTGACTATGTTGTCAAAATTGATATGACAAAGTATCTTGTGACATAGCCAACTGTCATCCACTTTTACAACAAAACAACTTACTTCTAAATTGAGATGAAAGACATTACCTTTGGTCTTTGAGCATGGTGCAATCATGTATCCTTTGATGTTAATGATGCACTAGTTGTTTTTGAATTCCAACTGATATCCTTTATCAAGCAACTGTCCAACACTTAGTAAGTTATGATATAAACCATCAACATAAAGAACATCATCTATCTTATTCTTTCCATCTAAGGTGATAGAACCTCTGCCTATGATAGGTTTGGGAGTGTTATCTACAAATCTAACCATGCCACCTTTGTACTTGTCCAAATGTAAAAATCTATCTTTGTCTCCTGTCATGTGGTGTGAACATCTGTTGTCAATGATCTAGTCAGTTTTGATGTCATCTTTTGAAACTAATGCTAACTCTTGTGTTTCATCTTCTTTGTCCATTTCTTAAAGCATATTTTCAATGTCTTTAATAGAAACAAAACCAATTTCATCTTCTCCTGAATCATCATCAGTTACACCATCTTCAGCATGATAACATTCCTTAGTGTACTTGGGCTTGTAATTTGATCTGAACTTCTTGACTCTTGTAGGACACTTGGATGCAAAGTGACCAACTTTGTTGCATGAAAAAAATTTGAATGGTAGTTGTCCTTCATATTTCCCTTTACCTTTCCTTTCTTTCTTGGCAATCGTAGCAATGATTTCTTCTAGTTCTGTATCCACTTCTTCATTATTACTAGAGATGCTTATGGATTTCTTGCTGTGGACTAAGGCTTTGAAAGTTGTCTCACTTTTGGGTTCTGTCTTCAATCTTGATATCTCAAATGCTGATATTTTGCTGATCAAAGTCTCTCTCTTGAAGTATTTTGAAAATTGCATAGTCTCATCTAATATATTGATCTTTCTCTCATATTCTGCTATTAGTGTGGTTATTAGTTTGTCCATTATATCATCCTTTGAAATTTCTCCACCAATATTGTTTCTGATACCTGAAACTGGTTCATTAATTATTTGATTGTAGGCTCTGATGTTTTCTTCAGATAGCATCTCTAATTTGTTGTACATTTTCTTCCATGTCTTTCTGCATGCATTCTTTTCTTGGATGTCTCCTTCAAACATATATTCTAAGTATTTCCAAATAGAGTATGCTTTATCTTCCTTCTTGATCTCAAAAAATTCACTATCAGATAGGGCATTGATTAGGGCTTCTTTGGCGATTGCATTTTGAGTGAACACTTCCTTTTGTTTGATTGTAGAGTCTTCTTTTGCAAGGTATTTCAAGGTGGGAACTTCAATTTCTTGAGTGGAAATCTCATAGATCTCAAATCCAACACACTAAAGATGTGTTATCATTTTTTTATTCCAGTCAAGATAGTTTTCTCCATCGAACTTAGGCCTCTCTTTCCTGAAGTATGCCATCTGATCTACCTTAAGTTGTTAGGCTTTCTCTCCAAGGCACTTGGCTCTGATACCAATTGTTGGAATAGTCCCAAAGGATAACTAAGAGGGGGGTGAATCAGTTATCAACTAATTTAATTCTTTTCTTTACTTAGATATCAATTAACATAAAGCAAATGCACATTCAGATAACACAATAAAGAACAAAAAAATTTTGGTTACGGGGAAACCAAATAGGTAAAAACCCCTGTGGGAATTAGCACCCACAAAGAACTATACTTGAGTATAATTATCCCTGTTAGGAGATTTTGCAACCCTATTAGGAGTTGTTCTTTACAATACAATAAGTACAGAGACCTGGTTAAAGGTCAGATCCTATTAGGAGTCTTTTACAAGTAACCCTGTTAGGGGTGAGGACTCACTGTCCAAAAGCTCACTGCTAAAATGATGAAGCTTGCAACCTTAAATAGAATAGATATACACTATATCTGATAGATGAAATATTTGAGTAGACCTGTTGTCTTGATCAGTTCCAATGAATTGTAGTCTCTTCCTACTTCTTCACATAGACCCTCAACTGATTAATGATGACTCTTTACTGTTCCATACTAACCAATAAACTGCTCTATTCTTTTTCTTTTTCTTTTCTTCTCATTCACACTTAGCGTTCAACAAATGAACTACTATAAGTATCATCCCAAAAGATGTGATCTTCATTGGCTTTAGGAGTCCCTTCAATAATTCTTTAGTCGGCCACATCAACCATGCAACTTGTTTAGAATCACGCAACCCAAACTCAATAGACGCGATGCTTCACTAAGTTGGCTCCACCAAATTAACTCCAACTTCACGATTCTGATAGAACATGTTTGGCACCTTTAGATAATTATCTTTAACTCATAAATAAACATGAATACAAACACACATATCCCAAAGATAGGTGCAACTCAAGAAATAATTTAATTACATCGGCTCTTCACAGAGAGTCTTCAGTCTCTGTAACTGTCATAACTGATTAACATTACTAAACTGAAACTTCATATCTGACTCGGTGTGAATGCACATAGCATCTAGAACATCTATAGACCATGGAAATAAAAATGTATATCTCCAAAAAATCTGTACTAACAATTTCATATAGAACACTACTGTATATTATATGTTGTCATCAATAACAAACATACAATCAATTATTTGCATAGAAGCAAATCTCCAACAGAAGTCACTAGAAACAAACCAAGACTAGTATGCAAGGGGTATGCACAAGAAGAATGGATTGAATATGGAGAAACCTTTGCACCTATTTCTAGGCTAGAAGGAGTGAGAATATTACTTTCTTATGTTGTATGTAAAGGATTCAAGGTATACCAAATGGATGTCAAGTCTGCATTCCTAAATGGAATACTTGAGGAAGAGGTGTACATTGAACAACCAGAAGGGTTTTTTGATTCAGACAAGAGGAACATGGTATGTATACTACACAAAGCCTTGAATGGATTGAAACAAGCACCAAGATCTTGGTATGAATGACTTCAATCCTATCTCATAAGTATTGGATTTGTAAGAATTAGTGAAAACAATAATCTTTATTTGAAGGAAGATAGTGAAGCTAACATTTTTATTAATATTTGTTGATGACATCATATTTGGAGGCAATTATATGCTATGCAAATCATTTAAAAATTAAATGAGAAAAGAGTTTGAGATGTCTATGTTTGGAGAGATCAAGTTCTTTCTTGGTCTACAGATCATGCAACAAGATGAAGGTATTTTCATTACACAATCCAAATACATCAAGGAAGTGCTAAAAAT
>MU224832.1:1878148-1890620 GCA_018584345.1 Thuja plicata | reverse complement strand
AGGTCCCTCACAGCTACCCCAATTTAGTTGACCCTTCCAACAAATTATAGTATTACAACCTGTAATACTAAGGATGGTTCTGACTCTTGCCTGCATAATAAATCTCCCATTGTTAGTTGCAACTACCTAAAAAAGAAAAATAATAGCTATAAGCCCTTAAGATCTTTTAAAGAAAACCAAAACAATCATCAAAATCAGATATGCAATTTAAGATGTATGCAACTAACTATAACTACTATTAGTACCATTCCCTTATTCCACGTGGTTATGGCTATGAGTAAGATGACCAAAATTTCCTCATCTCTCTCAATTTAATTTTAAAAAGTCTTCAATTCTGAAGAAAATAATTTAATGCTACGGTTTAAAATCTTCTATTAAAACCCTAAGACCATACTTTGCTACGGAGAAAATACTCAGATGATAACTGTACAATAATTCAAAATCTTTTCAATCAAAACACACAAAATCTTGACTTTTTCAAAGAAAATAATTTAATGCTAAGGTTTAAAATCTTCTATTGAAACCCTAAAACCAATACTTTGTTACGGAGAAAATACTGTGATGGTAATTGTACAATACTCCAAAATCTTTTCAATCAAAACACATACATGTACGAGACCATAAGATTTACTCCCCGAATGCGTCCACGAGATCGTGGGTATTGATATCCAAGTAGAATTTTTTTTTTTTTTTTAAAAAAAAAAATTTTTTTTTTTTAACATTGGTCAAAATTTTGACCAATTCCATGGTTTATTTCCACCAACGATTGATCGAAATTTTGACCATTACACTAAAGATTTCGACGGGAATGCTATGCTTTCCACCAATGTTTTGGTAGAAATTTCGACCAAATATTGGTCAAAATTTCGACCATTACAGGAAGAGCTTTCGACGTTCGTTCTGTGCTTTCCACCAATGTTTTGGTGGAAATTTCGACCATATATTGGTCAAAATTCTGACCATTTCCCTACAGATTTTGACGGTGAATTCTACCAAAGTGAGGAAGAGCTACAGTCAAAATTTCGACCTTTATTTTGGTCGAAATTGCGACCAATAATAAAAATGTTGAAATTTCGACAAAAAAAGAGCGACGAAAGGTTTGGTCGTGCATTTGACCAATTACTGTCGAAATTTTGACCAATTTTCATCAAAATTTGAGGTCAAATTTACTAGTGATAGTTCCATTTTGAGGTTCTTTAGCACATAAACAAAATGGATGAAGCCATGGGCTTGATTGCACTGAACATCTCTAACAGTCTCATGTTTCACCTAGATGGTTTGAACACTCCTCGGGCTATTTGGAGCAAGTTTGTATATTTGTTTGGCATAGTGAATGAGTTTCAGGCACTATAACTTGATGCAGAGGTTACCTCTTTGACTCCTACCAGCTTTTCCACTATTGAGTACTTCTTGATAAAGTTCAAGTCTCTGCGTTCATTTTTGTAGGGATGTGGGAAGAACAAGACAGATGATGAGTGCATCTTCCTGATACTCTCAAAGTTGCGAGGATGGTATCATATTTTTTCTTCCACTTTCTACTCCACCATGAATGCTTTGGGTTCTGGGCACACCATGCCTTCCTTTGAGATCTTCAGTGATCCGTTGACACAAGAACAGGAAAAGATCCAACAGATGGATTCTTCTGGCTCTTCAAGCCAAGCATTGGTTGCTCAGTCTTCACAGGGGAAACCAAAATAGAAAGCCAAACCAAAGAAAGATTCAACAAGAAGTGAGTATTCCTCCAAACTTGCACACAAAACTGATTCCAAACCTCCAGCTCACCCTTCAAAGGGTAACTATTATTCAAAGTCTGCTGAGTCTACTTCCAAGACTAAGAAGAAATCAGTTGAAACCTGTAGTTTTTATGGCAAGGATGGACATCCTATTTCTAGGTGTTGGAAACGTTTGGAGGCTTTAGAGGAATTCATGTAGGAGCATCACATTTTTTCTTCTCGGTCCACATCCTCCCCTGCAGGGAAAGTTCATGCTCTTACTGCATGAGCAACGCCTTCTGGGCCCACCTAGATTTTGGATTCTGGTGCCTCTCACCACATGACTCACACTCAGAAGTTGGTCACCTCACTTTATCCTTGTGCTACTTCACATATTGCTTTTGGGAACTCATCACATCTTTCAGTTTTGGGTTCTGGTTTTGTTGCAATAGTTGGGGGTTCTCTTCAGGAAGTTCTTGTGGACCCTGACATCTCGATGAACCTATTTTCCATCAATCATATTTGTCACTCTGGATCTGGTAAGAAAGTTGAGTTCTCACCACATGATGTGGTTATTCAGGACCTACATGATTCTGATTTGATTGTGGCTACTTCGAGTGTTGACTCTGCATCCCGCCTATACAGATTTGATGGATTTGACCCTTCTGATGGTATAGGTTCCTGTCTTATAGCACATGAAGATTCAATGAGAATACTTTGGCATGAGCATTTGGGCCATGTCAATTATAGATATCTTTAGCAGATGAGCACACAGGCACTTGTTCTTGGGCTTCCTCAGATTTCTTGCACTGATGGTGTTTGTCAGGGTTGTGTTCTTGGAAAACAACATAGGGATCCTTTTCCTCAGGGATGAGCTACTCATTCTTTGGCACCACTGGCTTTGATTCATAGCAACCTCATTTCATTTCCTACTCCTTTTTCTGGTGCCAGATATGTGCTTACTTTCATTGATGACTTCTCCAAGTGCACATGGGCGTACTTTCTTAAGTACAAGTCTAATGTCTTTCATTCATTTCGATTCTTTAAGACATTTGTGGAGAAGCAATCTGGTCTTTCTATTTGGCTAGATACGCATAGATAATGAGGGGATTATGTAAATCAAGCTTTCAGGGAATTTTTCTCTGAACATGGTCTGCAGCATCAATTTTCAGTTCCCTACACCCCTCAGTAGAATGGTGTGGCTGAGAGAAAGAACAAGACACTTCGGGAGATGGGTAATTATATGATTCAGTCCAGGTCCATGGATTCATCTTTTTGGGTAGAGGCAGTCAATTGTGCCAACTATATTTAGAATCAGATGCCCTACAAGGCAGTTTGACATATGACTCCTGAGGAAGCTTGGTCTTATGTCAAGCCTGATGTATCTTCATTCTGAGTTTTTGGTAGTGAAGCTTGGGCATTTATACTTGATTCTGAGAGGAGATCTTCCTATTTGGCCGGATACACATAGATAATGGGGGGAATATGTGAACCAACCTTTCAGGGATTTTTTCTTTGAACATGGTCTACAACATCAGTTTTCAGTTCCCTACACCCCTCAGCAGAATGGTGTGGCTGAGAGAAAGAACAGGACACTTTGGGAGATGGCTAATTGTATGATTTAGTCCAGGTCCATGGATTCATCTTTTTGGGTAGAGGAAGTCAATTGAGCCAACTATATTTAGAATTGGATGTGCCATAAGGTAGTTCGACATATGACACCTGAGGAAGCTTGGTCTCATGTCAAGCCTGATGTATCTTCATTCTGAGTTTTTGGTAGTGAAGCTTGGGCATTTATACCTGATTCTCAGAGGAGTGCAATGGAGTGGAAGAGCTAACACCTCATTTTTTTTGCTATTGCAAGGATGTTAAGGCGTACAGGTTGTTTGATCCTGATTCCAGAGAGGTCCTGTTTCGACAGGATGTCCAGTTTGATGAGCGCCTTCCTACAGTAGATACCCTACTTCCAGAGTCTACTTCACTTACCACTAGTCCCTCATCTCTTCCTGATTCTTTTTAGGATGATGAGGATGATGATCTTGGTGATCCCCATTTACCTCCACCACAACATCCTGCATAAATGCCTAGATGGGTTCATGTTATAGTTGAGGCTGTAGGATCTCTTGCAGGTGACCCTTCATCTTCCTATCGCACCTAGTCTCATATTGCAGGTTCTAGCCTTCTGAGTCATGCTATTTATGGTGATCCTCAGACTTTTTCAGCAGCGACGGGACATTAAGAGTGGGACAGTACTATGGAGGAGGAGTATTATTCTTTGATGAAGAAACATACTTGGTATCTGTGTTCTCTTCCTAAGGGAAGAAAGTTAGTGTGATGCAAGTGGGTGTATCATACTAAGTTTTTTGCTGATGGTTCTATTGATAATTACAAGGCATGTCTTGTTGCGAATGGTTTTTAACAAGTTGAGGATATTGATTACACTGACACATTTTCCCTTGTCACCAAGATGAACTCTATTCGCTTTGTCTTATCCCTCGCAGCTTCTTAGAGATGGCCTATTTTCAGATGGATGTGAAGAGTGCATTCTTGCACGGTGATCTTACTGAGGATATTTACATGGAGCAGCCTCATGGATTTGTGCAGGATTCCTCCTTGGTTTGCAAACTTTGACATTCTTTGTATGGTCTCAAACAGGCCCCTCGGGCTTGGTATGAGAAGATGGACTCTTTTCTAATTTCCATAGGATTCATACATTGTCATTCCAATCCTACAGTCTACATTTAGCATCTTGAGGATGAGGTTCTGATCCTTGTGCTATATGTTGATGATCTTCTCATCATAGGTAGCTCATCTTCTATGATTCAGGATGTTCATTGTGCATTGATGGAGCAGTTTGAGATGATTGATCTTGGTCCGTTACACTACTTTATTTTCTTTAGATTGTTCAGTCCTCTACTGGGATCTTCATTTACCAGTAGAAATATGCTCTTGACATGCTTTGGCACTTTGACATGCTTGCTTGCAAGCTTTCTCCCACACCTTTTCAGTCAGGTGTTACCTTGTCTACCTCTTGCACTTTGCCTTTAGTGGATCCTACATTGTATCGGCAGTTGGTTGATAGTTTGTTGTACCTAGCACACACACATCCTGATCTTTCCTATTTAGTTTCTCTTGTCTCTTAGTTTTCACATGAGCCTCATGAGAGTCACTGAAAATATACCAAGCATATTTTGAGATACATTTAGTGCACTATTTTGTATGGCATTCATTACACATCAAGGGCTCCTCACATTGTTGGCTTCACTGACTCAGATTGGGCTGGTGATGTTGATGATCAGAAGTCTACTTCTGGCTTTGTTTTTTCGTCTTGGCTCTGGTCCTATCACATGGTCATGTAAGAAGCAGAATGCTCGTGCACTTTCATCTATAGAGGTTGAGTACAAAGCTGCAGTGCATGCTAGTTAGGAGATTTTATGGCTTCGGTAGTTGATGACTGAGTTTGGTTTTCCTCCTGATCATCCCACTATTCTATGGTGCGATAATCAGAGTGCTATTCACATTTCCTGCAACCCAGTAGAGCATCAGTGCACTAAACACATTGAGCTTCATATGTGTTTCATCTGTCAGCAGATTCAAGATGGTGATCTTACTTTGGAGTACATTCCCACTAACGCACAGATTGCTGACATCTTCACTAAACCTTTTGCATCTCCGTGCTATCTTCAGCTACATTCTATGCTTGGGGTGACGGAAGTTGTCCTCGGGGAGTCTTCTTGAGGCCTTCCTTCCTTCATGTTTTTTTTCAGCATGTTTGTTCTATCTCTTTTTGGAGAGGAGTTTTTCCAACTATTTTTTCTCCTTTGTCTCCGGTTTACAGAGATTTCCTTGTGTTGGGTACCTGATCAGGCCTTGTTGTCGGGACCCATTTTCTTGCTTTCATAGTTGTGCTAGGTTAGCTTACCTCCTGATATTCTCTTAAAGGGGGGTGTTAGAGTAATTATATTTTACACTTATTAATTAGATCACATTAGTTTAATTAATTAAGTTGTTTATTACTTTGTTTACTTAAGTTGTCTCTTAGGTGCATTATAAATAATATTTATATTATTATTAAATGCGCAACCTAGCTTTTCCTTGATTTAGGGTTTTGTTCACCTTTATAGGTCAAACTTGTAATTATTGTTTTCATTATATTGGAGTACTTTTTTTTCTCACTTCTTGAGATTTTCCAAGCTCTTCTTATTGTCTATTTATGCTTCTCTCCTGTAACAGGTCATTTGTATGCAGGTGTTCATGGCAAACTGTGGATTTGTCTGTCTCAAATCCTACACAGAAAATGTCTTAAAAGGGGCGTTACCTCTGCAATCTATTTTCATGTGTCCAAAATTGTTACAACCAAATCATCTACCGTTGAAGGGTGTGATCTTCTCTCTAGGTTCTTCAATAGTAGGTTTTTCAACATCAATCTTTGCATCAGTTTTCTCTTCTTGTTTCTTCGATCATTCAGCTTCAATGATCCAACACCAGTCATATCACCTTTAGGTTTTTTTGTGTCTCTTTTTTCATCAATCAAATCACTGCTAGTTTGAAGTTTCTCAATGTGTTTATTTTCCTCAACAAGTTCACCTTTTATGATCTGATTGTATTTATCAAGTTCTAGATACTTGTTCTTGTAGTTGTCAGCCTCATTCTTCATTTGTTCCGTCAAAACATTTGCACTATTCAAAGCATCTTCAATCTTCTTCTTAGCATCCTTTTGTAATTGAATCTCTTTAGTCATGGCTTCATTCTCAAGCTTCAAGGTTTCATTTTTTTCTTCAAGTTGCTTCATCTGATCTGAATTGTCTTTGTCCGAATCTTCTTTTATCTAAACCACAAGATCCTGTCTCTGACTTCTGGAAAGTTCAAGCTAGTCTCTAAGTTTCTTTACAAATTTTTCAGCTCTTCGCATGTTGAATCTTAATCCTCCATTCTCTACTTTTGCTTTATCAAGGTCTTCAAATGCAGCATCAAAGGTTTCTTGCAAACTATCTAAATCCATTCTGATCTCCCTTAAGCTGTTAGACTTTCTCTCCAAGGGACAAAAGCTCTGATACCAATTGTTAGGATTAGGTAATACTAAGAGGGGGGTGAATCAGTATTAAAACACTTAATAAAACTTTTCAACCAATTATAAATAATCCTTAAGCTTGCAGAAATGAAAAGAACATAAGAAAATAACACAGTACTCCTAAAACCATTATATTTTGTCAAGGAAACCCTGGCCAAGGGAAAACCCCGGTGGGAATGGTACCCACAAGCATACACTAAAGTATAGTGTCCCTATTAGGACTAGCCCTATTAGGAGCTGAATATTACATAGTACAATTCCTTGTTAGAGGAATAAAAACCCTGTTAAAGGTATACAACACCCTGTTAGGGGCCAACTGAGCGTACAACTCTTACAATATAGTTCTGTTCCAAAATGTTCTAAGTAATGAACAAAACAAGCATCTCTAATGCTTAGATAGTTCTAGTCATAGTTATTCAATGATTCTTTTCATCCTCTACTCTGTCATTCTCATATCACATCCAAAACTCTATTTCACAACTCTCTCTTCTCTCAACAAAAATACCTTACATATATATCTTTCTTCTTTACCAAGTCGGCTCTCAAATACAAATATTACATAGTCGACTCTCAATACAAAATATATTTAATAGAGAAAATATAAAATTCATAGACGACGCTCTTACATAATCAAAATATAGGTTATCAACAATAATAATCCAACTTTGATTTCTAGGAGTCCACATCATACTCCCTAAATAATCACTTCTGTCCAGCTACTCTGTATCACTGTTCTATTGTTGTTTGTCAGTCTTCAAAGCTCTCTAACTTACTATAAACATTAAAAAAAATAAAAAATATATCTTAGGTGGAGGTCATGATGACACATAACTAATTGAATGTTTGATAATGTTAAGTTGAAGATAATGCAAGACATTAAATCAGTTAATAGTTTGTATTGTCATTGATGTCAACTTGATATCATCTGTACGGTCATGTATAAAATGCCAAAGACTTTCGAGAATCAATGGAACAAATATTATGCTTTCAGTAATGCATAAAATTCAAGTATTCATTAAGTGACAGATAACACCGACAGAGTGTACACCATCGGTAAAGGCAAAGAACCAAAGTTGCAGTGATACCCGATGAGAAGAAGACAGTGTTGCCCGACGAAGCAAAATCACAGGATGCCTAACGAGCTGAGAACAGAGTTGCCCAACGAGTAAAATCCAATGATGCCCGACGGATGGAGATCCCAAAGCTGACTGGAGTCACACCAATGGAACTGGCAGTTGTCACTGATGACTAACTGTAGAGTTGACCGACAGAATAGAGAGTACAGAAAATGACAAAATATCTAGCTGGCAAGAGCTAAAGATAGACTTAACTGGTTGTTTTCATTGTTTTATTTGACCAGAGTTAAGTGACTGATTTAAAGAATATTTATACAGTTGGCATAAAGATAACTACGAGATAAATCAGGAGTTATGCTTTAAATCAGATTGGCTGGATTGTTTTCCCCGCCAAGAGCCAAGAATCAAGAATCAAGAAACGGTGAATATCATGTCTATATAAGAGACAAGCTTAATTCATTTTCGCATCACAAGAAAGGGGATTGAATAGAAAGAGGATGCTGAAGAGAAACTGATGAAGAATCACTTCATGCAGTACTGATCAATCAAGTTGAAGGAGAGCTAAGGAATTATACAGCCACCGAAAAATAATGAAGCACAGCATCATAGAGCAAAAAGTGTGGAGCACAAATAATTGAATTGATACATTGATCAGAGAGGTAATGTACTTAAATAGATCTAAAAATCTGCAATTCAAGTTGCATTAGAAATAGCTCATTATGTTTCAGTTTAACCATTGAAGCATCAAGTCCCTTAACAGAGCAAGACTTAACAATCTTATATATATTGAGGTACATCCCAAGGAGTGCCAAAAAGGTTGATTCATGAAAGTAGCATTGGACTTGCCAGATACCTATTGACAGTCTAAGAAGAAGGTTGATTCAAGGATGGTAGCAAGATTTGCATAAATCCTATTTACATTCTAAGAAGGAGGCTGATTCAAGGATGGTAGAAAATAGATGCCTGATACTAAGTGACAACCTCTATGTATAAAATCCTCTAACAAGGTCACACCTAACAGTGTGTTTTTAACCTTTAACAAGGTTGTCTCCTAACAGGGCTCACTTCAGAAGAGTGAAAGTTTGGGGTACCAGTCCCAGTGGTTTTTTCCCCTAACAGGGTTTCCACGTTAAAAATCCATGTGTTATGTGTGTATGGTTCATTACTTTACTATTTTACATTTCACATATGCATTTCTGGATTGATCAGTATACTCTGCATATTTACTGAGTGTTGCTAAATAGTTTTTTCTTCTTATCAGTAATCAAGGAGAACAAGGTTAGAAAAGGAAAACCGACAGACAGTTAAATCATTAATAGTAATTCATGGCATGCATTTTATAGGGACTTAATAATCTAAGATTTATTGATTGGTGGTTAAGTTTAAAGATAAGTTTTTGAAGCCACTGATTCACCCCTCCCCCCCCCCCCCCCCTCTTAGTTATTACTAACAATTGGTATCAGAGCTTGTGTGCTTAGAAGGAAGGTTTCAAGACCTAAGTCAGGATCGCAAGATGAATAGAAAAGATGTGCCCAAGTTGAACAAAGACAAATTTTCTTCATGGAAAAGCAGGATAAGACTCCACTTATCAGGTATTGGTAATGATGTTACTCAATTCCAAGATACTGAATATGTGTTGCCTATAGAAGCTTTGACACTAGATCAATTGAGAGAGAAGCATGAGCATAACTGCATGGTTATAGAGCTTTCTTCCTCACTCTCTGATGTTGAATTTGAAGATGTCAAGGAATGCAAAACTGCAAAGAAAATGTGGGACAAACTAAAGCTTGTACATGGAGGTGATACAAATATTTTGAGAGCCAAGGAAGAAAGTCTTAGAGGAAAATTTGATGATCTCATAATGAAAGAAGGAGAAAACATCACAGAGTACAGCACAAGAATAAAAGAAGTAGTCAATGCCATACGAGGTGTTGGAGGTACACTTGAAGAGGAGGCAGTGGTAAGTAAAATCTTAAGAACCTTATTACCTGTATATGCTATTAGAGTTTCTGCCATTCAAGAAATGAGAGTAGTAGCAAACAACATAGTTACTCTTGATAGTTTAATTGGTCGACAGATTTCATTTGAAATGAATAACTTTGACAATAGTGTCTTACCAAACTTAGAGTCTGCATTTAAGTCTTCTATGAAAATAAGCAAATCCAGTCATAGATACTCATCTAGAAAAGACAACAAAAGTGAAAGTGAAGAAGATCTAGATGAAATAGAAGCACTTATGGCTAGAAGAGTGCAGAGAGGCAAAGGTAAATACAAAGGCAAGTTACCACTTATATTCCTTAATTGTAAAGAGATTGGACACTTTGCTGCAAGATGTCCTAATAGAAGAAAAGAGGATAGAAGTAATGAAAGACCTTTTGAGAAGAAATCTGACAGAGGTGATAACAAATATTACAGAGGTTACCGACAATCAGAAAGAAGAGATACCCGAGACTACAAGGATAAAGGCAAGAAGGCTAGCTACCTAGCTGCTTGCAAAGATGATGATACTGACACCGAATCTAATGAAGACATCGAGATGGTATTTGTACCTGTGAAGGATGATTCAGATGAAGATGAAAGGTATGAAGAAACTACACTCATATCTAAGGTTAGCAAGAATGACATCTGGATTATAGATAGTGGCTGCACTCACCACATGACCGGTGACATAGAAAAGTTTAACACTTTTGAGTATTACAATGGTGGTATAGTAAGAATGGGTAATGATACACCTTGTCCGGTTGAAGGTAAAGGAACTATAATGTTAAATAACCTAATTAAATGTGAAAATTCTTATTGGATAAAAGGATTGAACTATAATTTGTTGAGTGTTTCTTAGCTGAACAATTCAGGTCATAGAGTAGCATTTGAGAACAAGAAGGAAAAGATCTTCAATGAATCAGGAAAACTTATTGGTACCGGTGAACAGACTAAAGGTAACTTATTCTATCTGAATTATACTAACACCACTTGCTTAATGAATAGAAACGAAGACATATGGTTGTGGCACAAAATATTGTATCATATGAATTTTGACAACATGATAAAGATAAGCAGAAGAAGAAATGTAAGAGGCTTACCGACGATGACAAAGCCAGACAACATCATGTGCAAAAGTTATCAAAAAGGTAAAATGACAAATTCTAGTTTCAAAAGTAAAACCCATACATCTGATGATATTCTAGAATTAGTCCATACTAATTTATGTGGACCTATGAGGACAAAGAGCTATTATGGAGATAGATATTTTATTCTCTTTATTGATGATTACTCTAGAATGATGACAGTTATGTTTCTAAAAGATAAATTTGAAGCATTCAAGATGTTTAAAAGGCTATGGTAGAAAAACAAAGTGGTAAGGATTTAAAATGTTTGAGATTAGATAGAGGAAGAGAATATATAACAGATGAATTCACTGATTTCTGTAATGAGCATGGTATAAAAAGATAGGTTTCTGCACCAAGAACACCACAGCAAAATGGGATTGCTAAGAGAAGGAATAGATCAATAGTTGATTGTGCAAGAACACTGATGATGGAGAAAGGCATTACCCAAATCTTCTGGAGGGAAGCTGTCAGCACTACTGTCTACACACTTAACAAAGTACAATTGAAGGACATAAAGAAGACACCTTATGAGCTGTGGTATGGTAAAACATCCAATGTAAGTTACTTCAAGATCTTCGGTAGTCAATGTTATGTCTTAAAGGATGATAGAAATGGAAAGCTTGACGCCAAAAGTGATGAAGGTATTTTTCTGGGGTATTCTACCAAAAGAAAATCTTTTAAATGTCTTATCAAGGGCTCTAACAAAATAGTTGAAAGTGCAAATGTAAAGATTGATGAATTTGCAGAAAAGAATGACATGGAAAGCACAAAAGAACTAGAGGACTACAACAAGTTTGTATATAGTGAAGAACCAAACACTCTTCCTGAGCAATAGTGCTTAATCCCAGAACAACAGAATGTTGCAACCGATGGTCAAGATATTGTTACCGACGGTTAGGATAATAATAAAGATAATGTGTGGGGTAATGAAGATCAAAATAATAATCAAGATGATACACAAAGAGTTGTACCTATGCTTGCAAGATATTTAAGAAGGAACCATCCAAAGATCCAGATCATAGGAGATAAGAAAGCTGGTACAAGAACAAGAAGTAAGTCTTTAAACTTAAATTGTTTAATTTGTGAGTTTGAGCCAAAATTTGTCAATGCTGCACTAGATAATGAAGAATGGATAAGTGCTATGAATGATGAGATTGAGAAAATTGAGAAGAACAAAACATGGTCACTTGTGCCAAGACCAGATGACAAGAATATCATCGGTACAAAATAGATATTCAGGAATAAGATAAATGAGAATGGACAAGTCACAAGGAACAAAGAAAGACTAGTATGCAAGGGGTATGCACAAGAAGAAGGTATAGACTATGGATAAACCTTTGCACCCATTGCTAGGCTAGAAGGATTAAGAATACTACTTGCTTATGCTGCATATAAAGGATTCAAAGTATATCAAATGGATGTCAAGTCAGCATTCCTAAATGGAATACTTGAAGAAGAGGTATACATTGAGCAACCAGAAGGGTTTGTAGATCCAGACAAGAGGAA
>MU224832.1:1861362-1875356 GCA_018584345.1 Thuja plicata | reverse complement strand
CATTATGTTTCAGTTTAACCATTGAAGCATCAAGTCTCTTAACAGAGCAGGACTTAACAGTCTTCTATATATTGAGGTACATCCCAAGGAGTGCCAAAAAGGTTGATTCATGAAAGTAGCATTGGACGTGCTAGATACCTATTGACAGTCTAAGAAGAAGGCTAATTCAAGGATGGTAGATTTGCATAAAGCCTATTGACAGTCTAAGAAGGGGACTGATTCAAGGATGGTAGAAAATAGATGCCCGATACTAAGTGACAACCTCTATGTATAAAATCATCTAAAAAGGTCACACCTAACAGTGTGTTTGTAACCTTTAATACGGTTGGATCCTAACAGGGCTCACTTTAGAAGAGTGAAAATTTGGGGTACCGGTCCCAATGGTTTTTTCCCTTAACAGGGTTTCCACATTAAAAATCTATGTGTTATGTGTGTATGGTTCATTACTTTACTGTTTTACATTTCACATATGCATTTCTAGATTGATCATTATACTCTACATATTTACTGAGTGTCGGTAAATAGTTTTTTTTGCTTATCGGTAATCAAGGAGAACAAGGTCAGAAAAGGAAAATCGACAGATAGTTAAATCATTAATAGTAATTCATGGCATGCATCTTATAGGGACTTAATAATCTGAGATTTATTGATTGGTGTTAAGTTTAAAGATAAGTTTTTGAAGCCACTGATTCCCCCCCCCTCTTAGTTATTACTAACAGGTCACACATACCCCATAATATCTTCTTCTAATCTTGCTTTCCATAACTCATCGATCTTGATCTTCGATACTCAAAATACCTCTGTATTTATGCTTTTGTACTTAGTCAATTTCAGAGTAAACAAAACTTAACTTTAAATGAATCGATCAGTATGTTAGATGTGTTTCCATAAATGAAAACCAAAAAGTGGGTCACATCATACAAAATTGATCACTTTCCAACAATTTCTCCCTTTGGCATTGATGGCAACACTTCAAAAAAAAATGACTAAGTGTTCCAACAAAACAAAACTGTCTTTCCTTATACATTATCTTCTCCTCTTCTCCTTTATTCATTTTTCTCTTCTCTCTTCTCCTCTATTCATTTTTTTTCTTCTCTCTTCTCCCTCTTTGACAACAATGACAAAGGTGCATAAAAAGTAATAAAATTAGGGCTTGCTTACCAATTTCAGAATATCTTGACAGGAATCTTCCAAGATCTTCACTTCTGTACTCCATGACTTAAGCAAAAATTGACTAACATGAATTAGTCCATTTAATGAAAATTATGTTGTCTCTACTTCTTTCAACTCTTTTGGCATAGAGTTAGCCAATGATTCTACAATTTTCTCCATGTCTGATAAGTGGGCTTCAATAATTGATAGCTTAGGAGTGATTAAACTTTCAGCAAACCAAACCTTATCAAAACTCTCCCTTTCTAAATATCTAATACATTCAGTTTAGCCAAAATTCTTGCTAATTCCTTGTCCAATTCCATTACAGATTGTGAAGAGGTCTCACAACTGTCCATCATGTTGTTCAAGGTTGTCATGTCCTTGGAATAATGTCTTCAACATTCTAAATACATCTAATAGGGTTTATGCAATAACTGAATAGTTTCCTGCCATGTGCAATACAACTCTTTGCATTTTTTGTATAGTTTCTCAGAATACCCAAGTCCCATGAGATAGACCGGAAAACTTCAAATAGCTTCTTCTCTAAGTAATTCTTTTCTACCTTTCCTTCTATAATATTTACCAAGTTCTCATACTATCCATCAATTTCCAAATTTAGGTTCTCTACATCATCTATGTTCTTAAAAACAATAGGTGCTGGGAGCAATTTGTTCATTGTATCAATTGCTCTAGACATCACCTTGGTCTTCTTGTCACTTTTCTTGTGAGATCTCTCCTTTTTTATAGTAAGTGCAGTAAAAGCTAATTTTACCAACTCATCCTCATCCATGCAATCAACATCCATATCAATATTTTTTTTTTTACTTTCCAACAATAAGGTAGAAGATGTGTCAACTTTATTCTTGACTTCAACATTTGTTGTTTCTTCTTTCTGCTCCAATTCTTTCTGTCCTTCTTCCTCAATCTTTGTATTGTTATTATTTTATTCAAATGGGTCCTTCTCATCAAGTGAAGTGTAAAGAGTCATAGGCACACCAAAAACATAGAAATATGGTTGCATATCAACTTCTCTCTTCTCAACACTTGCCTCAAGTGTCTTTGAACTCTCTCCCATTCCTAAGGGTGTAGGAAAAGTATTTGTAGGAAGTGGGGTCTTCTCAGGAATAGTGTTCATTAATATCTCATCTAGTACTTTCTGAGTCTCTTTAGTAACTTCATCATATTTTCTTTCCATAATCTTCACTAATGTAGTCTTATTTCTTAATAGAGGTTTCAGTTCTTTAAATATTCTGTCTCTATCTTACATAGAAACTATAGGTAACATATTATCAATTTCTTGGTTTCTGATAGTTTCGTCCTCAATCTGTGCTAGTTGTTTTCTAGTCTCCAATCTACCATATAACTCTTCAGCTATACTACCCTCTCTCTCCAATAGATTCTTTTTGAAAACAAGTAAATGATTAACTACAACATCCTCAATCCAAAGTTTATCAATTTCCTCATGCCTGTCATGGTATTTGTTAGTAGAAACTAACTTCCCTTGCTAGATAGCTCTCTTCTCAATCATCTTCAAGTCAGGTTTCCATATATGCTTGTCACTTTCATGCTTCTTCTCTTCTCTCACAGCGTTTTGTTATTTAGGTGGTGAAATCTGTCTGTTGGATCTAGTACTCACTCTAGGAGTAATCTTTTCTACCTGCGAGGTCTTTTGTGGTGGAGGGGAGGTTACATCAATAACTATAGAAGGTGGACTGTCTACCATCACTACTTCAGGAGGTGTAAGAGTTGCAGTAGCAGTACTTTCCAATCCAGAAGATTGCTCTGCTAATTTTTTCTTAACTTCCTTCAAATCTTCCTCTGTGAATCCTACCTTAATACCAAATTCATGCACAATGTTGTCTACTTTTCTCTTCCTCAAACCTCTGGTTTGTTCCTCTCTTACTTTATCTAATTTTTCCTCATAGGTTCCCCATCTCTCCTTAGATGTATCTATCTCAGATGCTAGGACATGTTCAATTTGCATAGTTAATACCTCAGAACTTACCTCATATCCCATAGGATAACACCATTTCTTCCTCGGTATTACTTCCTCAACGCATACATAATCAATTTCAACCATGAAATAGATTGTATCCTTGTACTTCTTAACTAAGTCTTCAAGTATCATCTATCTTCCCTTCATCTACCTCTGAAGAATCTTAATCATACCAAACAACTCACCATCAACCCATGTGTTGTTCTGTCTTTTGTAACTGTCATAAATTTGTATACCAGTAGGCATCCCTTTTTTCCAACCACTAGGGTGCATGCCTGGAAATTTGTGCTCAATGTGTAAGTGCATATGCATCAATAGTGAACCAAATCTGAAGGTCTTCGATCTGTCTTTCTTTATCAGTGTCACATTCTCCAGAAATTGTTGTGCTTACACTTCACATAGATTGTATTTAGTATTCTCTTTCACCATTATATATGCCATCATGATAACTCCTGTAGATATTGAATTAGGTATACTACTATAGTAGAATTTGTAACCAAGTATCATAGCAATCAATTTTACATCTTGATGTACAATGTCGCTTACTGAAATAGCTCGCATGTCCCATTTCAAGTGTGTTAGGGTTTCAACTTTCTTCTTCACATGTTTCTCTACTACAGGAATGATTCCAGTATTATCCAATCCAGTAATCTCATGAATTAATTCACTAAAAATCTTCACAGGTTGCTCGGCTATCCAAATAAACTAATCATGTACTTTTCTCAATAATATATTAAATCATTCTTCTTCATCGAATTCATATAAGTCCAAAAAATTTATAATGCTCAATTGATCAACATTTTTGTATTCATCTCTCATAATGCCTTTGTCAATCATATACTCCATTTCAGTAGAAGTTTCATCAATACCCAGTATATCATACTTACAATGAATGTATGCCCTAATGTCTTCTACATGTAAAACTTTGTATGCTGTCTGAGAAAATGCTCCTTTAGGGTCTTCTTCACAAGACCTGAAAGGATGTTTCTTGAATTTGTATCTAGGTCGATATACAACATCATAAATAACAGGTGCATCCATAGCTAGATGATGTAAATACATCTTACACGCTGAATTCTGAGTATTTGCTTCAATCGATCATGCAAGGCAATTGTAAGATAGATTGAATCTCTCTACTCTTTGATTTCCTTAGGTCACTGCTTGTCAAATGGTAAGGAAATAGATAATCATATGGTGCTTTATACAATGTTAAGTCATTAAAAGTTCACATTACCCAATACTGTCTAGTTGGCTATAAATCTCACGATCACACAATAAGCATCGTCCAATGTTGCGCTCTTAAATATATACTCCATGATGTCGGCCACAATCATACCTAAGCTCGCTAGACCTCAATCCACAAAATCAGGGACTGGATATATTCTAATATATTCATCCAATGCTCCCCCTAAGGCCCTGATCGACCAATTAGGTCGATTCTTCTTTGTTACCATCAGGCGAAGATCCAGTAGCATCTATTGTCTCTCCCTGAACCAATGTCTCACTTGTCTCTTTGATCTTCCATATATTACCATTTTTTGTTATCCTCTGATTTCTTAAAACAACTGTCAAAATCATTCTTTAAATCTACAACACTCTTACCAATATCATTTCCATTCTTCTGTATATTCATAGGAGGTGATACTCTTCTATTGTTTTCTCCATTATACCTTCAAAAACTTCGCTATATGACCTGGATTATTACATTTGTAACATATAGGAGGTCTTCTTTCCTAATTTACTTGCAGCTTACAATACTTCACAATGTGTCCAAGATTATTACATCTATAGCATGTAGGTTTCATTGTAGGTTCTCTTCCATTGTCTTGTCTATATCCAGATTGATTAGGTTTCCATCATTCTTCTTTCTTGTTCCCATATCCATTACAAGTAAAACAATAACTAGAAAAGGTCTTAAAAGGGGCATTACCTCTGCAATCTCTTTTCATGTGTCCAAACTTGTTACAACCAAAGCATCTACCATTGAAGGGTCTGATCTGCTCTCTAGGTTCTTCAATAGTAGGTTTTTTAGCATCAATCTTTGCGTCAAATTTCTCTTCTTGTTTCTTCGATCATTCAGCTTCAATGAATCCAACACCAGTCATATCACCTTTAGTTTTCTCCCTATCTCTTTGTTCATTGATCAAATCATTGCTAGTGTGAATTTTCTCAATGTGTTTCTTTGCCTCGACAAGTTCACCTTTTATGATCTGAAATTATTTCTCCAGTTCTAGATACTTGTTCTTGTAGTTGTCAGCCTCATTCTTCATTTTTACCATCAAAACATTTGCACTATTCAAAGCATCTTCAATCTTCATCTTAGCATCCTTTTGTAATTGAATCTCTTTAGTCATGGCTTCATTCTCAAGCTTCAAGGTTTCATTTTATTCTTCAAGTTGCTTCATCTGATCTGAATTGTCTTTGTCCGAATCTCCTTTTATCTGAACCACAAGATCGTGTCTCTGACTTCTGGAAAGTTCAAGCTGGTCTCTAAGTTTCTTTATAAATTTCTCAGCTCTTAGCATGTTGAATCTTAATTCTCCATTCTCTACTTTTGCTTTATCAAGTTCTTCAAGTGCAACATCAAATTTTTCTTGCCAACTATCTAAATCCATTCTGATCTCCCTTGAGCTGTTTGACTTTCTCTCCAAGGGCCAAAAGCTCTGATACCAATTGTTAGGATTAGTTAATATTGAGAGGGGGGTGAATCAATATTACAGCACTTAATAAAAAATTTCAACCAATTATAAATAATCCATAGGCTTGCAAAAATGAAAAGAACATAAGAAAATAACACAGTACTCATAACACCATTATTTGTTGTCAAGGAAACCCTGGCCAAGGGAAAACCCCATTGGGGATGGTACCCACAAGCATGCACTAAAGTATAGTGTCCATGTTAGGAGACCTAGCCCTGTTAGGAGCTGAATATTACATAATACAATTCATTGTTAGAGGAATTGTTGGAAATATATTACATGCAAGGTGACTGAGAGGGGGGTGAATCAGGAACCAATAAAACTTAATCTTTTTTATTCACATTTAGATTATCTAATCTAATTTGCATGCATAGAACTCAAATGAAAGAATCATACATAACACAGTATTTGGTTACCCAGAAACCTTCTAGATAGAAAGTAAAACTGGGTTGGGGATGGTACCCACAAGATTTAGTACTGCAGTATAAATTTGGCCTATTAGAGCTTACATTGACCACTTCTGATGGCCTGTCCTATTAAGAGAAATAAGAACTGTTAAGTCCACCTTGTTAAAGGATTTGATACAATACAAAAAGTAATGCAACTCTGTTAAGAGATTTGCAAAGGACTGTTAGGTCCACCTTGTTAAAGGATTTTTTTGATCCACGTATTAGAATGAACCATTAGATGATCTGCTTTGGAAAATCTAATTTGATGAATGAGATCCTTTTGAATGTAACTGATCACCTGACTATGATAGATGAGTCTTTGTTGTGCTTTATACTTCTACAATCTTCTAATTGATATGCCATATCATATTCACATATATACTCATACATCTGTACTTTTTGGATAAACAAAGTGTCTTATATATATCTTATCCAAGACAATTAACTTCATAGGTCGACTTCCATTAAACATAATGATATTAAACAATATATACAAAGTTGGCCCAATACTGTCACTCGGGTCTAGAAGTCTACTCGGGTGAAAAACTGATACTCAGTCAATGTTGATCACTTGGGTCACACTGATCACTCGAGCGATGCTGAATGACTCGGGCAATACTGATCACTCGGGTCACACACTCGGGAAATACTGAATGACTAAGTGTTTTTAAACTAATTGGCAACATGTCTTGCCATAAGGTCTACAATCTCCCCCTTTGGCATTAGTGACAAAAACACTTATCATTTTACTCTGAATCTGATAAGTTAAAACTCCCCCTTACTATTTCCTCAGGTTTTGACACTTGTTCTTCTGCTCGGGTCCAACTGACTCTCTTTTTTTTATTTTTCAAATTTTTTTTTGTAATTTATATCTTCTTCTCTACTTAACTGTACATGTATTTCCTTAGTGTATATACAATGAATTTTCCCCCTTGTTTTTGACAAAATGTCAAACTATATCTACAAGGTAATTCCAAAGTAGGATTGGAAATCACAATGTACCTTCAAAATTTGACACAAAGTGTTGTCCCAATTGTCTTGTAGCACCTTCATGATGTCCAATTCAATATGTAGCTTGGCTTACAACTATATCATAAGTTTTGCAACTAAGAAGTTATTGTCATGGATGAGTGTCTTGGAATGTGTGATGCATTTCTGCATAGCATCCATGTGTGGTAGGAGTTGGATCTCTATGTATGAAAGAGACTCCCTAGTCCTTGCTTCTTCTCTCATTAACTCAGCCTGTAGATTGGTTAGATATTTGATCTTCAAATGGTGTTTTGAGCTTGTGGTCGGATCAAGTGCCAACATCTTTTCACTTTCCTTCAGAACTGCATCAATCTTTGCTAGCTTATTCTTTATCTCCATAGTAAATTTAGAGGTATCACTCAACTTTACAAACAATTCTACTACATTGGTCACAATGGTTTCTAGAGTTCTAATAACATTAGTTAGCTGCACCTGGTCAATTGCAATCTTCTTTGCAACATTCTCTAGAACCTTGTTTTCAAACTTTCTCTCTGCTTTCTCAAGCAATTTCTCTTCACTATTCATGTCCTCATTAAACTTATGGACCAGGTCAACAAGTGATCCATAATGGAGTCATTCTCATTGACTTCAATCTGTAGTGTCTCCATGAATATGCCTTTTACATCTTCAAGTACTTCATTCCTATTTTTCTCTTCTCAGAGCTTCTTCTGGATTTCTCTTTTCTTCCATAGTTCTCCAAGTATATCCATTTTATCTACTAATAAGTTGGAAAGATCCTAATTTGGAATCACAATATATTTTTCCAGATCAATCTCATCATTATTCACTTCCTTCTCCTTACCTTTGATCTTGGGATTAGGTGAAGGAACGATTTCCTTACCTTTTCCATCCTCAACTTGTGCCTCAATATTCAATTGGATTAGGTCATTGAGCTTTACTGTATCAATTGTTGAATCAAGGTTAACTGAAGAATCAATACTGGCTGAATTTACATTGTCCTTCTGTGACTCAGTTGTGCTTGGATCAATAGTAGGTGGAGCCTGTTTCTCGGTTCCTACTATTTCAAATATTGATTTTGTAACCTTGTCTTTGCTCAAAGACAATATGTTGTGGATAGGTGATTGGGTCAATGATGCCATTACTTCCACTACAGTCTTCTCGGCATTAGACTCTTAAATTGTTTGTACCTCGGGTAATGTATCATCATTGGTCTATACAGGAGGATCTGTGCTTGGTACTTCTGCCTTATCATCTTCCATGACTTCAAATATGGATTTCCACACTATCGTACCAGACTTCACAACATCTTCTATCTTCTTGTTCAGTATCTGGAAGGTTATGAATCTGGGAGTGTGATTTTTTACATATTTGGTCATTTCCTCTTTTATCTCTTTATTTTTCATATTAGGCATGACTTCCCTTAAGGTTTGTTCCCTTATGTCTTTTTCAGTTCTGACTGCATTCAACCAGGGAATAGATACTGCCTTGAACAAATCTTCTTTCATATGACTCTTCAACTCGGAAGGGTCATATTTCCATTTTTCCATTTTCTCCACAACTGCTTCCTCTATCTTCTTTTTTTCCTCCTTAGTCCTTGAGCATAATTCAATGACTTAAGAGAACCCATACCACTACCTCCTTTTAGATCTTCAATCTTCTTCTCAAGTTTAGGTGGTGGTTTCTTGAAGACAACTATTTAAACTTCTTCATCATCATCATCATCTTCTTTACCCAATACAAGTCTCCTTCTTGATCTCCTTGGTTTTCCTATAGTGATGATAGGTGTAGGGGATTTAGGTTTTATTTTGAGAGTTATCCTCTCTTTCTTCTTAGGAGGTTCTATTTCCACCTCTTCTTCTTCTTTCTCAGATTCATCATCCTCTTTCTTAATTGTATCATCTTTACTTTCAGTGATAGGAGAGTCAGAGGTCTTGCCATATTTTTTTTCAAACTTTTCTGTCCTCTTGTTTCCTCTCTTTAGAATCTTAGGAATCTCTATCTATATAGATATACTTCTCTTTGCTTCTTCATAGGTACCAAAGTATGGTGCCTTGGGATTGGCAGGTTCATTCACAAGAGCCTCAATGATGTTCTTGGTTTCATCTATGTTAACCTCATATGCAAGAGGTTTTACCCATGCAACCCTAGGTTTTACAGCTTGTATGTAAACCTCATCACAATCAACTAGAAAACAAATATCATCATTATAATTTTCAACTAGTTGTTTAGGAATGTTGTATCTACTCTACATTTTCTGTCTGAAGTTATCGAAATATCGATCCATGATATTCTCATAATTATCTCCTAACTCATCTATGAATTCATTTATCTGATGGATTATGGGTCTATCCTTCTTCCATGCTATTTTCCCTTTAGAAGGAAAGAACCTCTAAACATAAAAGAATATGCATACCAGAAGAGAACCAAACTTACATGGATTTGTTTTAGATGCCCGGATGCTTTCCATATTCTTTCTTAGTTGAATGAGCTACAACTCGGCTAGGTCAAATTCCATATTGTTTTTCACCACCTTGTATGCTAAGTCCATAGCTTCAAAAGGTACACTATTAGGTATGTTAGAACTATATATCTTATGAGCTATCACATGAATCCCAAATTTCAATTCCATGTCATTAACTTTGTTCAGTATCATGCCTCTGCCATCCCACTCGGCAAGAGTTAACTCAGCTAGCTTATCTCTAGTTAGGGTTTTGGTAGCTTTAGCTTTGTCGAGCATGGGATACCCTGTTACTCGGTGTATCATTGTATTTTTTTATCTTCATAGGCTATTCCAACCATAGTTGCATGTCACAAATGCGGCTAAGAGTGAATCTAATTCATTTGATTTGGAAATTCTTCGACATGTGCAGGATGTGGGTTAAACCTTTAACCTCTAGATGCTTGTGCTCAGGCTTCAGATTCTCACCTATGCACAATTTATCATATGCTTAATTCATCTCAATTGTTCCAAGCTCCTGGATGTTGCAATGATAGAATCTTTGAATGTCAATGACTAGTAATACCTTTGGAGGAATTAGGGAATGAGCTCCCAACGGATTTACTTCTTTCACAACTATCGGATAAAGCTTAAACTCTAGAGGGTTACATACAACATTTATCACCAACAGTTATGTTCCTTTCTTAACCTTGTTGTTGGATGTGGATGCAATATCACTTGGAGAATTTGATCAAACTTTGCTTTCAAATGCAAGTTCACTCTAAATTGCTAAGGGCTCTGAATTGCTCTGCAAACTAAAATCTGTGTAAACAATAACCTTTCAAAATCATCATTTATAGGAGTTATCACCGTTAGAGTATTTCATTAAATTCTTTGTACATAGCATCTGGCATAGCTCGGGTAGTTCTCCCAGGCTTACTCGGAAGCTCAGAGAAAATTAATTTTCGCAATTCTTATACAACCCGACTCAGCTTGGTTAAGCTAGAGTAGCTCGGGTGTAACTGAGATCCTGACTCGGTTAACACCATAATCTGTCCTAATGCATAAATATGTAGATTTGGACTTGTTAGCATATCTGGAACTAATATATTATGGCTTGAATACATAGTTCTAGTCATTTCCTTGTATCTTTATTCTGTGACGGTAGATCCACCCAACTCCATATCTTGGGTGCCATTAGATCCTTCATTTTTCTGATCTGAACCTTCAGAGGATTTCCTTACCCATTTCTTACTCATCTGAGTTCTCATTTCTGAGACCTTTTCTTTGCCTTTCTCAAAACCAGTATCCACTTTTTCTCTATTCATACAATTTCTTCTTAGATGACCGAGTTGTTTACACACATAACATCTCTTGGTAGGATTTCCTTTTCGGAGGTGAGTCTTTATACAATTTGCACCAATGTGTCCATATTATCCACTGTGACAACATCTGTACCATGTGTTGTAATCCAAACCAAAAGTTTATTTGGCCAATTGTTCAGGAGGGTTCCATTTCTTAGTTCTGCACTTGGAAGATCTATGACCTTGTTTGTTACATTTGAAACATTTTCCTTCAAACTTAGGCTTCTTAGTGCATTCACTTGCTTTATGTCCATGTTTGTTGCAACTATAGCATTTTCCATTAAACTTTGATTTTCCATTGGTCCAACATTTATTTGATGTATGCCCTAACTTTCCACAGTGGTTACAAGTAGGCTTCATGTTCTTTTGGGCTCCTTGCTTTGAGGATTCACCTTGTTTAGTATAACCTAGTCCAGTCTGTCCATGACGTCTGACTTCTCAACTGATATGTACTACCTTGTGAATTCATGATAGTTTCATTGGTTTGCATTTCAGTGTTGAGATCATTCTACAGTCTTTCATTTTCTATTCTCGGGTTGACAACTTCTTGATTTGCATTATTGAGTTGATTTGCCAAATCTGCTTGCTGGAGTAACAAGTGATGGATTTCATTTTCTTTTTCTTCTAAACTTGTACTTAGAAATCTTTTATCTTCTTGTACCAAATTTCTATCATCTTCTGCATGATTCTTTTGTTCTATGACTTCACATAATCTAACTTAATGAACTTCTTGTTCTCTTTTCAACTTTCTGACTTATTTATGTAAATTGAGATTCTTTGCAAGCAAGTCTTCAATGGTTGCATCAGCTTCTTATGAACTTATTTCTTTGCAAAAGTATTCAATTCTTTCTTCTACGTAATTCCTGTCATTCATTTGTGTTGCTAAATATTTTCTTCTTTTCAAGGAAAGAGAGAGTTGCTCCTTGAGTTTCTTGATATGAACCATGGTCATTTTTAGATCTATCTTTTCATTCTCAATGGCTTTCTCTAGTTTGTATACTTCCATTGTCTCTTAGTTGTTAGAGAACCTTTATCTCTGATACCAATTATTGGAAATATATTACATGCAAGGTGAGAGGGGGGGTGAATCAAGAACCAATAAAACTTAATCTTCTTTATTCACAGTTAGATTATCTAATCTGATTTGCATGCATAGAACTAAAATGAAAGAATCATACATAACACATAACACAGTATTTGGTTACCCATAAACCTTCCAAATAGAAAGTAAAACTCGAGTGGGGATGGTACCCACAATATTTAGTACTGCAGTATAAATTTAGCCTGTTAGAGCTTACATTGACCACTTCTGATGGCCTACCCTATTAAGAGCAATAAGGACTGTTAAGTTCACCTTGTTAAAGGATTTGATACAATACAAAAAGTAATGAAACTCTGTTAAGAGATTTACAAAGGACTGTTAGGTCCACCTTGTTAAATAATTTTGTTGATCCACCTGTTAGAATGAACCAGTAGATGATCTGCTTTGGAAGCTCTAATTTGTTGAATGAGATCCTTTTGAATATAACTGATCACCTGACAGTGATAGATGAGTTTTTGATGTGCTTTATACTTCTTCAATCTTCTAATCAATATGTCATATCATATTCACATATATACTTATACATCTGTACTTTTTGGATAAACAAAATGTCTTACATATATATCTTAGCCAAGATAATTAACTTCATAGGTCGACTTCCATTAGACATAATGATATTAAACAATATATGCAAAGTCGTCCCAATAATGTCACTCGGGTCCAGAAGTCTACTCGGGCGACAAACTGATACTCGGGCAATGCTGATCACTTAGGTCACACTGATCACTCGGGCAATGCTGAATGACTCGGGCAATACTGATCACTCGGGTCACACTGGTCACTCGGGAAATACTGATTACTCGGGCGATGTTGAATGACTCGGGCAATAATGATCACTCGGGTCACACTGGTCACTCGGGCGATACTGATTACTCGGGTCACATAGATCAGTCGGGAAATACTGAATGACTAAGTGTTTTGACACTAATTGACAACATGTCTTGTCATTGTGTGATGAAAATGTGTCACACTTCTATGAGTCATTCCATCCATGGTTTCTCAAGAATGAGCCCTCGAAGATCGACTCATATCTCTCTATTCATGGAGTGCAAGGGTTTGTGATGGAGGCCATCAGATTGACCTAGTTGTTCCCTTGCAAGTACACCATGAAATGAGAGATTCAATGCATGAAGATGACAACTATTCTATATGATTGCAATGCATAAAAGGAAATTAATCTATATGATAACAATGCATGATTAATCTATAAAAGGAAATATGCAAGCTTAATCTATGGGAGAAAATATGAATTTAATCTAATATGAATCTAATCTACATGAATATCCATGGATGTAAGAAGAAGAAGATAAGAAGATAGAGAAGTTGCAATATCTAAGCTTGAGTGCTCAAATTCTCCTCCAAAATTGCTCTCCAAACCTGCAGCATAACAATACAAAAAAAGTGGGATCTTAAATGAGAAGGAGAGGGCTCCTTATAAAGAAAAGTGAACGGTTGAGATTAAGAGGCAAAAAGAAATGAGCAATGGTGGAGATTAAATCTTGGTTGATCCATGTGCTCATTAAAGCAAAAAGCCCACCACTTAGAAAGATGTGATAAAAGAAAGGATTTTTATTTAATTTATTTTATTTTTCATCAAAAGAAGAGCTTTAAGTGGGGATTTTTATTTATTTAATTAAAAGAGGGGTTTTCTTTTAATTAAATAAATTAGAAGAATTTAATTTAATTAAATGGGAGGAATTTATTTTAATTAAATAAAATGAATTTTATTTAATTAAAAGGGAGATTAAATCTTTTAATTAAATAAAAATGATCAAACCTTAGGAAATATTGAAATAATTGAATTA
>MU224832.1:1827767-1857065 GCA_018584345.1 Thuja plicata | reverse complement strand
GTAGCCCTTGAGGACAACTATAGGAAATTGCATGAAAAGCATTAGGACCTTTGTTGGATGAAGGATTTGTGAAAGATTTGAAAAACTTGGAGACTTTAGGAGATGTATGAGTATTGGAGGAAGTAGATGTATGAGTATTGGCAACCATTTTAGGGTGCATACAACCATAAGATCTACAGGAATAACAACCCCATTAAAGGTATACAACACCCTGTTAGGGGCCAACTGAGCATACAACTCTTACTATATAGTTTTGTTACAAAATGTTCTCAGTAATGAACAAAACAAGCATCTCTAATTTTTAGATAGTTCCAGTCATAGTTCTTCAATGATCTTTTTCATCCTATGCTCTGTCATTCGCATATCACATCCAAAACTCTATTTCACAACTCTCTCTTTGCTCAACAAAAAGACCTTACATATATAACTTTCTTCTTTACTAAGTCGGCTCTCAAATACAAATATTTCATAGTCGAATCTCAATACAAAATACATTTAATAGAGAAAATATCAAATGCATAGTCGACGCTCTTACATAATCAAAATATAGGTTATCAATAATCATAATCCAACTCCGATTGCCAGGAGTCCACATCATACTCCTTGAATCATCGCTTCTGTCAAGCTGCTATGTATCATTATGTTGTTGTTTGTCTATCTTCAAATCTCTCTAACTTACTGTAAACATCACCAAAACAAAATTGATCTTAGGTGGAGGTCACACATACCCCATACTATCTTCTTCTAAGCTCGCTTTTCGTAACTCATCGATCTCGATCTTCGATACTCAAAATACCTATGTATTTTTGCTTTTGTACTTAGCCGATTTCAGAGTCAACAAAACTTAACTTTAAATGAATTGATCAGTATGTCAGATGTGTTGCCATAAATGAAAACCAAAAAGTGGATCACATCATACAAAATTGATCACTTTCCAATAGGTCAAAGGCAAACGAACTCATCTCTAATCTCTTGGTCACCCATGATCGTCCTAGTCGCCCTTGGCCTCCTGTTTTGGGCTAAAATTTTGATCACATGTCAGTCATTGTTTCTACTTCACAAATCTGGTCTCAAAATTGAGTTCTTAGTTCGTAGTCAGTCTTTGCATGTAAAAAATCATTTCTCTCCATCTTTCCCTAGATCTTGCACATTCTTGCTTCATTTGCATAGTCTTCTTCTATAACAACAAAGGATCGTTGCATCCACTCAATGCTTGAGCCTCCTTGAGCCTAGTGGATCATCTTCTTTTCAGTGTATGAGAGGATATAGTTGTTTGTTTCCTAGTTTGTCCACACATCCTAGTAAACAACCCTCATCCTTATTTTATTTCATTATAGTTGATAGTGTTTTTCATCAAATCCTTTTTGACAACTCAATGTGGTAAATGTGATACCCAGTTTCTCCATCCTAAATAGAAAGCATAAACATGGGGCATATAGTTACCCTTGATTTTTGTCATTCTTAGTACTACCTAGGCAATTTACAATTTTAACAGATAAAATAGTTTTGTAGAATGTGGTTCCTAACATTGTATTGCAGGTATTGCTATGGTAGGCTTCATTCAACAACTTTGGAAAATCCGTTTTCATCATTTACTTTTTTTTTCACTTTATCTTACATATGTACATAGTGTCATATACCCACTAAAATGGGGGCTAAATGTAGCATCATAAAATGTACACCTTTGGCTAGCGTGTCCAGTTCGACATTCTCATATCACTCATTTTAGTGTAATTCATTTTATTATGCATTATAGGACTTCATTATGCATTTAATTAATTATTAATTCAAAATATGAATCCTCTCCTAGTTCAATTTCATCAAAAATACATCTGGGACCTTAAGTATAACATGTCCTTTAATTATTTCATCCATTCAATTACCACTTTCTTACATAAGCCCTATTTTACCATGTGCGGCCTTCTGTATTTTATCTTGATGTCACAACCCATTTTCCCATTCAAATTGACCTCTCCTTGGCAGTTAGGGCCTCTGGTTCAAATTTGGGACATCATCAAGAGGAACAAGGCAACTTGGTTGCCCCATTCCTGGAACAAGGCATCTTGGTCGCCCCATTCTTGTCAATTCCAACTCAAATTGGAACCATACAATGGTTAGCTTGTTTAAGCAAAGATTTAACCCGCATCGGTTTGCTCTGAGTTTTGCACCCTGAAATGCTTGAGAAGGGTATAATGACAAGTTATCCCACCACATTTGGTAGATGAAAGCAATTGTGAAGAGGCGGCTCTGCAATTTGAAGACATCCTATGAGGTGAAGATATGCAAATCAAATAAAATCAACAAACATTGAGGTCTAAGTCCATTTTTCATCATCAACGTGGAAGCTTCAAAAGATGTTGGAGGATAATAAGAAATTGCCAACTGATGATTGACTTGTACCTCTCCCTTTGTGTGTGGTACGATTCCATATTATTCTCATATTTTGACATATAAGATTTAGATCTAAATTTTATTACAATATTAATATCATTTAGGATTTTACTCTAATAGACTTGAGCAGATCTCTGGGTTACTTTTTCATGCATTTTCGCTCATAGCAATCTGAGATACACTTAAGATTCAAGAGTGTACACAATTCCTATTTCAATATCGGCTATTTATGAAGGTGGAAATCACCAAAATAGAGGGTTAACTAAGGCAAACCCATATACGATAGAAGTAAATTCCCAACATCGACACATACCCATATCTATAATTTCAGTCTTTGTTATAGGGAACAAGGTGACTTGGTCGCCCTAGTCTTAGAAGCAATGCGAGTTGGTTGTCCTAGTCCTCCCAAAATTGGTTCAAATTGGAATAAAGGTCAAATCTAGCCCTTGAAAGCTTAAATCCAAAATTATATCAAGCTACTCAATTCCAAGAATCAAGCGATTTGGTCGACTCAGTCAAATTAGAAATAACTCAAAATTAGATCACACATGCACAATATTTTCTTCAGTTCAATTTTGCATTCAGTCTGTAGTTTTCTATTCATTGTTTCAATTATTCTTAGTTCCAAGTCTAAAAGCCCTAGCCTCTCAATCTCTCATTTCTAGGCAACAAAGGAATATAAGCCCCAAGAGCATATATATTGAATTGACTCTCTTAGATCTAGGGTTAGTCAATCATATTCATCTTTTGGTGGCTTCATATTCTAATGTGATTGGAAACCAAGCTTTTCAACCTAGTTTGACCTACTCTATTTTCCACAATCACACCCGCAAACACTACTATATGTTAAGAAATACCATTAAATTTTAGATAAAACTATACATACATATATATTTGGCTTTTAAAAATAGTATAATAATTTATTTATTTTTTTGGAAGAGTTTTGATTCACAAAGCCGTTTTAGCTATATAAGAACATGAGCCTCTTTAGCTAAGAACCAAGGACCGCTGAGTATCCATTCTATCCAAATTGTTTGGGACACTATCCCGACCTCATTCCTTATAATATTGAAACCTTGTACTCAGCAAAAACTTGTTGTATGATAGACTCATCAAGAATCATTCAATTTCACCAAAAGGACCATAAAAATCAGATTGTTTTATCCTACTCGACCGTTTTGTCCTTCCCATGAATTTCAATGGCGACGTGAGTTACTCTTCACTTCAATTCTAGCTTTACTTTTAAAAAAGGAATGGCAAGAAGCCCGTGGCTCATGTGATTGGATGTCTAATTTAGTAAAAACATATCATGTGGAAGCAAGTTAATACGGAATACGAACTTCCTCTTGTAAAGCAGGACATACCCTACACAGGACAAGATAGAAAAGCAAAGTAACATCAATCAGGTAAAAAAAAATTTTCTTTTTAATTACATACCACAGCTTGAGAATGATCCTAGCACAAGGAATTAATGACATGACCAATATAAATAGAATCAATTATTACGGTCCAGCCAGTAACTTCAAAGACTTAGTGGGGAACAAAGTGTGAAACTCGTTTGCACTTGCAGTAAGACTTTGTGTGGAATCAGTGTGATGGGCAGTTGCAGAATTTCTTTTATGCAGGATTGAGTTTGTTTAGAAGGCACAGTCAGGATATTGAATCCGCAGATTCGAACAATAGCAATGACTCTCTATCATGATCGTTGCTTCGGCCCATTGGTGGGCATGCTCAAGAAAATATTTGGATTTCCCGAACCAGTAGAGGAGACGATCAAAGGCTTTGTTGTTCTCCAAAAGAAAAATGTCTTAGATATGAATGATTTCCGTGCAGGTGTGGTGGACAGCTTCACAGAGCTGCTCGGAAAAAAAGTGTCTCTACAGCTTATCAGCACCACTTCTATGGATCCAGGTTAGACCCAATTCTTCCCCTGTTTCTTTCACCTTCTTATTTGGTTAATTGGCACAATATTTGCTCAAAGTTTTGTAAATAGAATAGTAAGCTACGTGGATTTACTTAATGGTTAAGTATACTTGAGTTAGAATATATTCGTATGGGTGATCTTCTAGGAAAGTCTAATATTTTATCTCTGAGCATCACTTAGACACAATGATTACTAAAAGTTCCATTCATTCTCATAAAAGATAATTAATGAATTTGATTCAAAAATTAGACAGTTGAATTCTGATAGCAATATCATTACATAGGTCATTATAAGTGCAATGTAAACTATCTTTTAATCTGGGTGTCACAGGCAATGGAAGTGGAAAACTTGGAGAGTCTGCATTTATACAGAGATGGATATCTACTGGGAACCTCATCATCAGTGGGGAGAGCAAGTACCAAGTTGATTTCAAGTGGGACTCCAACTTTGGAACTCCTGGAGCCTTCCTCATTAGGAATTTACATCACCATGAGTTTTTTCTGAAGTCTTTGACAGTTGAAATTCCTGAACAGGGCAATGTTCATTTCGTCTGCAACTCTTGGATTTACCCCTTTTCTAAATATAAGACAGATCGGATATTCTTCTCAAATAAGGTATGCCTTAAACGCTTGTGTTTTGAATTCAATTCAAAATGGTATTAATACTGAAAAACTTTTCGAGAGGACAGTATCTCTGATGTTCGTAGTTGAGGAAGACAAAGCAAAAGAGTCAGTTATCTGCTGATTTATTAATTTTCTGCCTAAGCCTTGACTTCCATTCCGTTTTTCACATCTTTGAATGCATTTCCTGCTATTGCCACAGTCCTTCAAAATTACGCAGAAGATTGTCCATGGTCATTGCCGTCGCTTGCATGCAGAGGATTCAAGCCAGAGTTGCCACAGCCATCAAATTAGGTCGTCATGACATGTTGGAATATGAGTTACTGAGTAACTAGACTAACAGTATCTTGAGAACAAAAAACTTTTCAGAGCTAACATTCAGTTAGGTTAAACCCTGTCAAGTAGGGAGGGATGAGACTATGGAGGCTTTACAATCTACCAGTGGGACTGATCAGTCCTGAAATTTGGTCCAATCCACGTTATGACAGTAGCCTGTCCCATGTGGGCATCGCATGTTGGAGATCTGCTGAAGCCAGGATTTGGGCTTGGCTAGTTTTAGGTTAGGATATTGCTATTAAGATTTAATGTGTAGTTTTTTGTAGTCAAATTCATTGAACTATGTTTTATGAGTAGTTGTTCGCAAGAATCCATTTCTTATGAGAATGAATGGTATATTTAGTACTCATGTCATCTAGGTTATGTTCACTGAGGTGAAGAATTGGACCTTCATGGGAGGTTACCCATCCCAATACTACTCAAGTCAAGCGTGCTTAACTATGTAGATTCCCCCAAGATTAAACCCACTTAGCTTATTATCCCATTTGCAAAACCTTTAGCAAGCGTTATGCTTTATAGAGTTTTATATTTTCACAATTCATGTTGTTGATCATTGTTGTTTCTGGATTAAATTGTGTGAGAATTATTTATCTACATTTTAGATTGCATTCTATGATCCATACTATGATCACTAGAAATGAATCATAGAATATGACCTGAAATAGTGATACAGAAACCTCTCACACAATCTAATCCAAAAACAGCAATGGTCATTAACTATAACTAGTTTTGTGTCTCACCTACCCAAAATGAAAATGCCTGCCATGCGACTAGACTGTTTTTTTCCATAAAACTTGTCACCATCATTGTTGTATGCATCTTGATCTTCCCTTTCTTGGCCTACTGAAATTTTCATTTTTGGGTTATGATCCAATTGGGGCATGCACCCTCTTAACGAAATAAACCAATCTAGAGCAGAAATGGACTCCATTTTCTTGTAATTGGAAGAAAACACATTTTGCATGTCTTTAACCCACGTCTTTTTACTTTAAGTTTTCTGTTGTCATCTCTGGAGTCTGAGGTACCAATTGAAATATTAGTGTCTTAATAATGTATAATCAGATTTAGGGAATATTTAATTTTTTATCAAATTAAAAAATTAATGGAAACCAAAAAATACAAATTTTTAACCAAGAACTACAAAATTTTAGAGCTCACTCTGGTATTGCAATTACAGAGCTATCTACCGGCAGATACACCTAGAGCCCTCGTTCAGCTGAGAAACGAAGAACTTCAAAACCTAAGAGGAAATGGAACAGGAAAGAGGGAATACTGGGACAGAATTTATGATTATGATGTCTATAATGATCTTGGAGATCCAGAAAAAGGCGAGGACTATAAACGCTCAGTATTGGGAGGATCTACAGAATTCCCATACCCACGAAGGGGAAGAACCGGTCGTCTTCACAATAAAAATGGTTCATACTCGGCTCTAAATTTTACATATTATCTGGTTTATAATTAGCCCTAATTAATGGCAGAAGCTGATAGTATTGATGATGATGAATGACAGATCCTGCTACGGAAAGTAGATTATGTTTACTGAACCTACACATATATGTCCCTCGAGATGAACGGTTTGGGCGCCTCAAAATGTCTGATTTCTTAGCCAATGGACTAAAGACTATGGTCCAGATTTCAATGGCTGAATTCCAAGCACTGTTGAACTCCACTTTAAATGAGTTCGACTCTTTTGAAAAAGTTAAGAAGCTGTATTCAGATGGGAAACCATTGCCTTCGAAACTTTTTCAGGAGCCTGGAAACAACGGGAATTCTCTGGAGTTTATCAAGCAATTGTTCAATACAGATGGCGAGAGTTTGCTCTGGTATCCTAAGCCACAGGTCATAGCAGGTGAGCTACATTTTATCGCTTGTCCTAATTTTGTATCAAGAAGTCTAGAAGATATAATTTGCAGGGAAAATTTTGTGGATGCAGCTGACGAATTTGCGTGGAGAAAAGATGAAGAATTTGCTAGGCAGATGCTCTCTGGTGTCAACCCTCTGCACATAAGGCGTCTCCAAGTAATTAACATTCCTCTTTATGGCACTCCTCAAATTGCTACTGTGTTATGATTGTGACAATTAATTTGCCTATAGCAATGCTTAGAATTTTTGAATTTACAGAGTTTCCCACCAAGAAGTGAATTGGATCCAGGATTATATGGCCCGCAAGAAAGCTTTATCACTGCTGCATATATAGAAAATAACCTTGATGGCCTTACAGTGCAGGAGGTATAGCTTTCGTCTGTTTAAATGTGCAGATAATCGGTTAGTTTGTCATTCTTTTAAGATGTTTTATAACAAGTCTATATTGTGTATATGCTCAAAATTTCTTAGGCAATTGAAGAAAACAAACTGTTCATTTTGGATCATCATGACACCTTCATGCCATATCTCAACCGGATAAATGCTCTGTCCACAAAGGCCTATGCTTCTCGCACAATTCTGTTCCTCTGCAACGATGACACTTTGAAGCCAGTTGCCATTGAACTAAGTCTGCCATCAGGGTTGAGAAGGGTATTTACTCCTGCAGAAGGAGGAGTATGTGGAGCACTCTGGCAGCTC
Organism: Thuja plicata; assembly: GCA_018584345.1. NCBI lineage: Eukaryota > Viridiplantae > Streptophyta > Pinopsida > Cupressales > Cupressaceae > Thuja > Thuja plicata. The sequence continues at coordinate 1,849,229 of MU224832.1, read as the reverse complement.
GCTAAAGCTCATGTCACAGTTAACGATTCTGGATACCATGAATTGATCAGCCACTGGTTAGTATTTTCCTTAATTTTTTGGTTTTTCTGAAATCTCAAGGAGCATAAAAAGTTATATCAATATTACTAAAGGATTTGTTAGGTCTCTTGGGCTTTGGCATTTGACATTGATTCAACATCTTTGTTAATTGTAAATACTACTGGATTTTCATTGTTTTGTTGGGAATCTCATTCATTGAAGAAGAGATCCAATAGCATGATTTGGGGTATTGTTGATTTGGGTTTTCAGGCTGAGGACACACGCAGTCATAGAACCATTTATAATCGCCACAAATAGAAACCTGAGCGTCCTGCATCCCCTTCATAAGCTACTAACCCCACATTTTCGTGACACAATGAACATCAATGCTCTGGCTCGCCATACTCTCATAAATGCAGGAGGAATACTTGAAAGAACGGTGTTTCCACAGAAGTATGCCTTGGAAATGTCCGCTAGAGTTTACAAATACTGGAGATTTGATGAAGAAGGCTTGCCTGCTGATCTTCTTAAAAGGTACTAAGCTCAGTGTATTTCATTCCTCTGAAATATAACTTATTTGAATATACTAACCCACATAATTTGGGATCAAACAGGGGAATGGCAGTGGAAGATAAATCAATGCCCCATGGACTGAGGCTTATGGTCGAAGACTATCCTTATGCTGTGGATGGATTGGATATATGGTCTGCAATACAGAAATGGGTTGGGAAATATGTGTCCATCTACTACAATGATGAACTTGTAAGATGTGACACAGAGCTTCAGGCATGGTGGCATGAAATACGAAATGTTGGTCATGCTGACAAAAAGGAGGAGACATGGTGGTACAAGATGAAGACTGTGGCAGAGCTTGAGAAAGCATTAACAACAATCATATGGGTGGCTTCAGCTCTTCATGCAGCAACCAATTTTGGGCAGTATGCATATTCTGGGTACATGCCCAATAGGCCTGCTGTCAGCAGAAGGCTTATCCCCGAGGAAGGATCGCAAGAATTTTCAGAGCTTGCTATGAATCCAGAAGCGTTTTTCTTGAAAACCGTCTCCAATCAAATACAAACCACTCTGGGCATTGGACTGATAGAGATATTGTCCAGGTATTCTACAGAAGAAGTGTATCTGGGGCAGAGAGAAACAGGGGACTGGACTGATAATAAGAGGGTAATGGAAGCGTTTGAGAGCTTTACTAAGGAGTTGAAAGAAATAGAGGAGAAGATAAACGAGAGGAATGCAGATGAAAGACTGAAGAATAGGTCAGGGCCTGCAAAGGTGCCATATACATTGCTGTTTCCGAGCACTTCGGATTTTAGCAAGCAGGGGGGATTAAATGGCCGAGGAATCCCAAATAGCATCTCGATTTAGAGATTACCACACCATCTCTAGAGATATTCCGAAGTAGAATGCAATTATCCTGAAAGATGATTTTAACTTGGTTGATTATGTTACAGAGTCATCAAAATTTGCCTTTTATTGCATTGATTTGGCAGGCACATAAATACTTTCTTCTCTCACAATAGATGATTTTGCTATTGTAATTGATGTTTTTAATTATGCTTTCTAGGCTACTGTTTCTTGGCCTACACTAATTTTGTACCTGGGGCTGTTCCTTTTGCTGCTGTTTTATTTATTTCTTTATAATTTATAATTTCTTATTTTGATAAAAATATATAAATATTTTCTTTTGCATTTTACTTTTTCCAAATAATGTTTACAGATTGATTATTGGTGAAACAAATTATGTCATCTTTAACATTTCTTGTTGTGCAAATAGCTACCTTCTCTTTTTTTCTAATTTGTTTTGAAGAAGATTTGAAAGCAACATCATTTAGGTGTCTACAACATATTTTTACCATTACACCAAATGTCTACCTATTTAAGTGTTGGGAAAAATTCTCCCTTTTAGATTATTCCATCACCATCTTTGTCTATTTCATTGCCTAATATCCCTCTTTCACTCTCCCCGTCTCTCTCTCTCTCTCTCTCTCTCTCTCTCTCTCTCTCTCTCTCTCTCTCAACTTGTTCTCTTTGTCTACCTCATCTCCCTCCCCTCTCTCCTATCTTCCTAATCTATCCTCACTTAAATCATAAATGTTATTTAGGATTTGTCTTAGGGAGAAATAACATTTTTAGATAAGCAAAATGCACATGATCGTGTTCTTTTAGTTCTTTTGAAGAACTTAGGCTCGGTATTATGAACCCCTCTGTCCATTCAGTCACAACCATCATTATTGTAAACATTAGATAAAATAAGAAGATTGCAACATTTCCATTATTTCATTGTTGTAACATTCAAAGTTATGATTATTACATAATAGAACCCTTGTGATTGGAAGAGGCACCCATTAATATTTAGATGACAAGTTCATATCTTAAATAAACAAGTTATTATAGCACAACATCTTACACTAGCCAACAAGACATATTGATATGGAGAAATGCTACAAGATAATGTGTTGGTTTTTTTTTCAAATTTAAAAAGGTATTTTCACATAGAATAATTAAAAACAAAGGAGATTACCCCACAAATTATTATTATTATTCAAGAGTTTACTTTTGCCCTTTATTGGGATTGATGTGTCTAACATGCTAATCAAATTTATTTTAAAATTGTTGTGATATTGCTACCAAGATTCAATTGTGTAGTTTTTGAGCCAAACTCATTGATCATTTTTTTATGAGTTATGGTTTACAAGAACCCATCTCTCATGACAATGAATGGAACACTTAGCACTCATTGCATCTAGGTGATGCTCATAGAGATGAAACACCAGGCCTTTTTGGGAGGTCACCTATCCCAGTACTAAAATTATTGCTAAATATGTGATCATGACACAAAGAAGCGTGACCAAGTGATTGATGACATATTGCATCACATCATATTTAGCTTTCACTTGAGTGGCTTTGATGAATAGGATTAATGTGTGTCATTGGTGTTGTAGTAAAGAATGACATAGACACTACTGCAAATACATGATGGAACCCTCTGTCTATTCATTCATAACCATCATTATTGTAAACATTAGATGAAACAAGAAGATTGCAACATTTTCATTATTTCATTATAAATACATATCTTCTTATTCAAAATAAGATTACACATTTATTTCAATGATTCTATAAATTTCATGTTCTCTGCACTTTGTTTTTATGTTCATTTTCGTAGAATTTGTGATTAAGATTCAAATAGTTTATTCAAGGCTATTTGCTTAATGTGTTTCACTTATAAGATTAAAAAATTCAAAATAATTTTTTTTTTTATCGATAAGCATGTTTTCTTACATTCTAAATATCAAAAGTGATAGACATATAGATCCATATGACCACAATGAATACTTACAAAAGATACTCAAAGCTCTTTGCATCACCATTAAATAGAGCAAAGAATTCAAAATTGTCTAGTCATCACATATTAGGCATAAACAACATAAAGACAATAGAAACACTATATGTTGTTGACACTTCTTCTTGGTTTACTACAAAGATAACAAAGCTCTTTAAATAGTCATAAAAAAATATGACAAAGATATCAAAATTGTCTAGTCATTCCTCATTAAGTAAAGACAACACAAAGTCGACAGAGACACCATATAATGTTGACACTTCTTCCTTGTTTACTACAACAATAGATGTAAAAAATAGTAACTCAATTCCGATTGCTATTATGTTAAAAAATATGCACTAATTATTTTATCCCATCTATAATGATGAGAACCTAAATTCATATCATAGTAAATAAAACATAATTTATTTATTTAAAATCTATTATAAAAGTAAAATAAATATGACTCCCCAATACCCATAAAAGCAAGATATTTTAAACCTATCAACATCAGCACCTACATGACAAAGCTCCTGATTCAATCAAAGTTTGAGTAGAAGCCTTCCCTTAATCTTGCTATGACCACGAGTTTTAATCACCTTCGCAAGATTATAGCGTGACTGCCACGTAAATCAACAGATATGTCTCTCGTTTCTTGTCAATTTCAAAAGCAGTTTCTTGGGATGATGATTTTCACAAGCATACGAAGGTTCACAAACCTGCTACTGTAAGTTCGTAGCTACACAAGTAATTTACGATCTACATTAAAAAAAAGTTTTTTTTTCACAAAAAAATGTATCGTACGAAGACCACCTTCTGTAACACGAAGCTTCTATGGCTGTAATTTTCAGATTTCTTTTAGATTTCAAGAAGGAACATAATAGGCTTTGGTGGGTATTATTAAATGCCAACATGTAAAGCAGAACATGATCAAAGGTCAGGAATAGGCTTTTGCAAAACTAAAGGAAAATTCCCACATTCTTGACGTCGTCGGCAAGGCATTAAAGCAAAGTGACATCAAATAAGTGGATTCTGATTACATCCCAGAACTTAGTGACTTCAAAGGTTTTTGTGGAAGAAGTGTGATAAACACATCTGCAAAATTGCTTTTATACAGTTTGAAGTTTGGTCAAAAGAGACAATTACTGAATTGGACCTGAAAGCTTAGAACAATGGCAGTCAATCTCCATTATGATCGTTGCTTTGGCCCATTGATAAGATTGCTCCAAAAAGTGTTTGGATTTCCTGAACCAGCAGAGGAGGAGACAATCAAAGGCTTTGTTGTTCTCCAAAAGAAAGATGTTTTAGATTTTAATGATTTCCATGCAGGACTGGAGGACAGTTTCATGGAGTTGCTAGGAAAGAGAGTCTCTTTACAGCTTATCAGTACTACTTCTATGGATCCAAGTTATACCCAATTCTTCTCTTCCTTTCTTTTATCTTTAAATATGATTAGTTACAAGTTAAAGTGTAATGTGATTCTATTGAAATTGAATGTGACAGGCAGTGGAAGTGGAAAACTTGGGAAGGCAGCATTCATACAGAAATGGATATCTACTGGACAATATATGGTCAGTGGGGAGAGCAAGTACCAAGTTGATTTCAAGTGGGACTTCAGCTTTGGGACTCCTGGAGCCTTCCTTATCAGGAATTTTCATCACCATGAATTTTTTCTGAAGTCTTTGACAGTTGAAATTCCTGAACAAGGCAATGTTCATTTCGTCTGCAACTCTTGGGTTTATCCTGTTAGTAAATGCAAGACAGATCGGATTTTCTTCTCAAATAAGGTATGCCCTAACATTTGTGGTTTTTAATTTAGTGCTAAAATGATAATGCTGCCAAACAGTTCTAGAGATAGATGGCATTTCTGGTCATTGATGGAGAAGACAAAGAGAAACAGTCAATTATCATGACAGATGGGTTCTTGTGAACCACTACTCATGAAATATAGGTCAATAAATTTGACTCGAAAATTACATAGTTGAATCCTGATAGCAATATCACAATTTGACTTGTAAAAAATATCCACTACTTATCAGTCAATTATCTGTTTAAAAATTTAATTTCTGCTTAAGCCTGGACTTCAATTGCATTTTCTACAGCTTAAAATGCATTTCCTGATGTTGCTTCATTACTATAAAATTTTACAGTAGATTGGCCCTGCTCATTGCTGCCTCTGCCATGAAGAGAATTAAAGATTGAGTTGGTACACCCACCAAATTAGGTCGTTATGATATGTTGGAAGAGGATCATTGAAAGATTCTAGATTCAATTGTGTTTATCTTTTTAAATCAATATTTTATATCATATTATATGATCCACCATGGAATATGATCCTAAACGCTTATTGAAAAAGAAATGTAGTTGAATTGAGAAGCTTTCAATGACCATTATCATGGACAGTTGAAACTTCATCTCTTTGTTGGAAGATGGGTTGCTTCCTAATTGAACTTACTGTTAGTGCTTATTATGCATCCTTTTCACTTGGCCAGACGCAATAGGGAGTATAAGAGTTTGAGCCGACATCCAGTTAGAAATGCTAAATTCTGTGAAGTAGGTAGAGGTGAGACAATGGAGCCTTCACAGCTTAACAGTTGCAGTGATCAGTCCTGCAGCTCGGTGCAATGGCAATCCCAGGGTCATTAGGAATGCTTAGGGCCTGTGCCATGTGGGCATTCCCTGTAAAAGATCTGCTAAAGCCAAGTTTTGAACTTGGCTCTGTACAGCTTGCCTTGAATCTCACTGGCCCAAAATGAAAAGGTTTACTATGCGGCTAGGCTGATTTCTAAGAAACTTTTATTCATCATTGTTGTATTGTCTCTATTGGCCTACTTGAATTTTCCCTTTTGGGCATGGCCCAAGTGAGTTATGCACCCTGTTAACACTGTATAATCCAGTCTACAGAAAAAACGGGCTCTGTTTTCTTGGATATAGAAAAAAGAAAAATATGATGTACTTGACCTTAATTTTCATCTTTGAATGTCTTTGATCCTACTCTTCCATTGCTATCTCTCTGAATTAATGCCATTACAGAGCTATCTACCGGCTGATACACCTCTGGCCCTTGTAGAGCTGAGAAACAAAGAGCTTCAAAGCCTAAGAGGAAATGGAACAGGAAAGATGGAAGATTGGGACAGAGTTTATGACTACGATGTTTATAATGATCTTGGAGATCCAGACAAAGGCGAGGACTACAAACGCCCAGTATTGGGAGGATCTACAGAATTCCCATACCCACGAAGGGGGAGAACCGGTCGTCATCACAGTAGAAGTGGTTGGTATTAGTTCTAAATTTTATGCATTACCTGGTTTGCAATTAGCCTTCATTATCTGAAGAAGCTGATCACATTTCACAGATCCAGCTACGGAAAGTAGATTATTTTCACTGAACCTAGACATATATGTTCCTCGAGATGAACGGTTTGGGCGGCTCAAAATGTCTGATTTCTTAGCCTATGGAATAAAGAGTCTGGTCCAGTTTTTAGTGCCTGAACTCCAGGCACTGTTTGATTCTACTCCAAATGACTTCGACTCTTTTGAAGATGTTAAGAAGCTGTACACAGATGGAATACCAATGCCTTTGAAATCTGTTCAGGAGCCTGCAAACAAATTCAGTCGTCTGGAGTTCATCAAGGAATTTTTCAGACCAGAAGGCGAGAGTTTGCTCAAGTATCCTTATCCGCAGGTCATAGCCGGTGAGTCACATTTTCTCGCTTGTCATTATATTCTGTTGAAAAACTAGAAGAAATAATTTGCAGGAAAAAATTGTTCATTACAGCTGACGAATTTGCATGGAGAAAAGATGAAGAATTTGCTCGGCAGATGCTCTCTGGTGTCAACCCTCTTCATATCAGGCGTCTCCAAGTAATTAACATTCTTCAAATTGCTAGTATGATTGTGATACTTAAGTTCTGGATAAATTATATGCCTATAAGATATGATGATGATAGATACCAAAAACCAAATATCTATTTAAAAATCTCTGCAAAGTTCTAACAAAAACCTTTACAAATACAATAAAAGCTTTCCTTTTCATTTTTCTACTTTCCTTTAGAGTTCATTGGAGACCATAAAAGCTTTTCTCTGATTAGTCCCTACTCTGCTAGCTGTATCATTGATTTATTACTGACATAGTTGGACATTGATAATCTTTATTTCATTCCAAGTTTCTCTGAATATATTGATAATTGCCTGAAGTGGCTCAAATAACACTTGTAAGGGACCGTGTAAATGCATTCAAAGCTCTCAGGAATGAATCACCGTGTAAATGCATTCAAAGCTCTCAGGAATGAATCTGTTTGAACTAAAATGTTGCATTGGTAAGCTTTACCGTGGTCTGATATAGCAATACTTACAATTTACAGAGATTTCCCACAAGAAGTAAATTGGACGCTGGATTATATGGTCCGCAAGAAAGCTATATCACTGCTGCACATATAGAGAAGAACCTTGATGGCCTTACAGTAGAGAAGGTATACCTTTTCACTGTTTCAATTTGCAGATGACTGGTTAGATTCTCATTATTTTGAGATGTTTTCTAACAATTCTATGTTGTTGTGTGCTTAAAATTTTCTAGGCCCATGAGGAAAACAAACTGTTCATATTGGATCATCACGACACTTTCATGCCATACCTCAACCGGATAAATGCTCTGTCCACAAAGGTCTATGCTTCTCGCACAATTCTGTTCCTCTGCAAAGATGACACTTTGAAGCCAGTTGCCATAGAATTGAGTCTGCCATCAGGGTTGAGAAGGGTGTTTACTCCTGCAGAAGAAGGGGTATCTGGAGCACTCTGGCAGCTCGCCAAAGCACATGTCACAGTTAACGATTCTGGATACCACGAATTGATCAGCCACTGGTTAGTACTTGAATTTTTGGTATTTCTGAAATTTCAAGGAACATGAAAAGTTATATCAATATTACCAAAGCGTTTCTTAGGTCTCTTGGGCTTTGGCAAGAGACATTGATTCAACATGTTTGTTAGTGTTAAATACTCCTAGATTTTCATTGTTTTGTTGGCAATCCCATTGATTGAAGAAGAGATCCAAAATCATGAATTGGGTTCTTGTTGTTTTGGGTTTTCAGGCTGAGGACACACGCAGTCATAGAACCATTTATAATCGCCACAAATAGAAATCTGAGCGCCCTGCATCCCCTTCATAAGCTACTAACCCCACATTTTCGTGACACAATGAATATCAATGCTCTGGCTCGCCACATTCTCATTAATGCAGGAGGAATGCTTGAAAGAACGGTGTTTCCACAGAAGTATGCCATGGAAATGTCTGCTATAGTTTACAAAAACTGGAGATTTGACGAAGAAAGCCTGCCTGCTGACCTTATTAAAAGGTACCAAGTTACTAAGTTCTGTGTAATTCAGTTCCTCTGACTGTCTGACATATTATGTATTTGAATTTACTGACCCACAAAATCTGGAATCAAACAGGGGAATGGCTGTGGTAGATGAATCAGCTCCCCATGGGCTGAGGCTTATGATCCAAGACTACCCTTATGCTGTTGATGGATTAGATATATGGTCTGCAATACAGAAATGGGTTCGGAAATATGTGTCCATCTACTACAACAATGAACTTGTAAGAGGTGACACAGAGCTTCAGGCATGGTGGCATGAAATTCGAAATGTTGGTCATGCAGATAAAAAGGAGGAGACATGGTGGTACAAAATGGAGACTGTGGCAGAGCTTGAGAAAGCATTAACAATAATCATATGGGTGGCTTCGGCTCTTCATGCAGCAACCAATTTTGGGCAGTATGCATACTCAGGGTACATGCCCAACAGGCCTGCTTTGGGCAGAAGGTTCATCCCCGAGGAAGGATCTCAAGAATTTTCAGAGCTTGCTAAGAATCCAGATATGTTTTTCTTGAAAACTGTCTCCAGTCAATTCCAAACTACTCTGGGTATTGGGTTGATAGAGATATTGTCTAGACATCCTACAGACGAAGTGTATCTGGGGCAGAGAGAAACAGGGGATTGGACTGATGATGAGCGCGTAGTGGAAGCGTTTGAGAGCTTTAGTAGGGAATTAAAAGAAATAGAGGAGAGGATAAACAAGAGGAATGCAGATGGAAGACTGAAGAATAGGTCAGGGCCTGTAAAGATGCCATATACATTGCTGTATCCAAGTACTTCGGATTTTAGCAGGCAGGGAGGATTAACTGGCCGAGGAATTCCAAATAGCATCTCCATTTAGCAGAACATTTCTAAAGACAAAGAAGCCATGTTTCAAAAATAAAGTGCAATTATTGTGAAAATTGATTTTGAAGTGTAATAAGAGATGTGCGTTATGTTTCAGGGCCATCAAAATACTTTCCATATAAATACTTTCTTCTGGATTTCATTATCTTCAAAAAAATCAGTGTCTCAATTTGTAATGTGACACAGCTACTGTCATCTTAGCCTGTTAGAGTTTAGGAGAAAAGTCTTGTAAGAACAGGGGAAAATAGTTCAATTTTGAAGAGATTTGTGAACGCATATGTTCAGATCAGCAGACGTTTTCAACGAGGATAACGCCTATTTAAAGTACAAGAATATGACGGAAAGATATGGTCAGGAAATACCTATCTTACGTTTCAAAGTTGGAAAAGAAACTCAACCAAAAGTGATTATAGGAATCTAAGATTAGATATGGGCACAGGATGTGAATCCCAAAATTTTGAAATAAGATTGTGTTTTATGTACAATTTTTTTAGGTTTTTTGTCTTATAATGTTAATTATGTTAATGAGACTATTAGGGGAAATGACCCAGTAATCGTTAGGGGGTCTAATAACCGTTCCCTTTGATCCCCCAATTGCTAATATTAAAGAGTTCAAAACATGATAACACATGTACCAATAGCCAATAACACATGTACTAATAGCCGATCATTTTTTTAGCTTTTTTTGTTGGTAATTGGCCCATTTCTGCACCACTATTGGAACATTTTGTAACAACTACTAGGACATTTGGCCACAAGTACATGCATTTTTGAGCGAATGACTATTGGTGAAGAACATAGCGGGTATCGGGCGAGCGTTTTGAATGGCACTTTTGGACCACTTTGCACTCCACGATCCCTACAGAGAGATATGTTATTACCCAAAAGTCGAAACCTTAGCTTTAAGCACTTCACTCACCTACGGAAGTACACTAAAAAAATTGGCAAAATCCAACTTACGGTTTAGGAGATCTAGGTGCGTGAAGTTAGTCTGGGCGGCTACTAGGTCTTTTCCCCTATTCTTATCATTTTATGAAAAAAGAGAGTAGATGTGTTGGAAAACTCCTATACGCTTTTGGGTGTTTTAGGGGTGATTACAAAGGGCAAATTTTATTTGAATATGCAAAAATCGCAAGTGGCTATTGGGAAGGGTATATCTTATCTAAGGGAGTTTTGTCATAGTCATGAGTTTCTTATAAAGCTTTGTGTAATGTAAGGAATTTGATACGAATAAAGATAACTACTTTAACCAACAATTCTTTATATTACCTCGAAATAAAATAGTTATACTACTGCTTATATACAAAAATAAAGAACCTTTTTCTAACCATGAATGTAAGGAAAATAAATAATATTAGATTGCAAAACTACATAACTAAATAAAATTTATTTCCAACTAGAAATACAAATACATATAGAAAGGAATATAAACCAAACATAGGAATTGTTAGCCTAGGACACCTATGTGTAGGATGAGCATTCTTGTGTAGCATGTGCGTCCTTGTGTAGCATTGCCATCTTCACCAGACAGATAAAACACTTGTAGAATACTCATCTTGAGTGCTAAAGATGGCTTGACCTATACACACACAGAGACGAGAAAATTGTTGGGGCCTTTTTAACAGTTTGATTCAGTGAAACTTGTTTGTCTTTTGACCTCCACGGACAACCAATTCAAAAGATATGATAAACATCTTTTGACCTCCACAGACAACCAATGAAAGATATGATAAACGAGAGCTTTCAAACCTAGTTGTATCAAAGATTAAAATCACATAGTAAAATAAAATGCTTGATAATGGTGTCAACCCTAGTCTACAGGGAATACCAACAATAAATGTAAAAATATTTGATAGTACATTAAATAAAAATATTTCAATGGAAAGATGCTCTACAAAATGTATAATAATAACAACATAGACAAAGAGTATTGACAATAGTTTGGGATCGCTTTTGATTCAAAATTGGTTTGACTATAGAGCACTAGCATACAAATTTCAATTGGTCTGAGAAAGAGGTCACAATAGCCAAAAGCATTTGTTTGAATATTGTAATAATAGTTGTAGAGATTTTAACAAAGTTTCCACAAAATGAAGGAGAGAGATAGAGTTGCTTGTATGAGAGTAAAAATCTATGTCAAAATAGAGAAAAGGGTAGGATTTTGTATGCTAAGTTAGGAGGGAAAAGACATTACTTTCTCATTTGTACATTACCACACATGTTCTAAACACTCCATGTAAAAATGCATTTTATAAAAAATTCATTGGATGCTAATGAGCTGCACATACATCTATGCATAGGGATACCATCCAAGCAATTTTTGTCAAAATTTAGACGGCAAGTTGGTAATGCCTCAAGTTTGTTGATTATAGAATAAAATCCTTTATATTTGAATAGAAAAAATATCATTAATTTTTAAGTCCATATGGGCTAGATCTATAAGTGTGAAGTTGTACTAGTATGCAATTTTTGACGTCATATTTTGCCCTCATTTTAGTGAACTATACTATAGAGAAGAATGTTCCAAAGAAGAAAATTCAAAATAAAATTAAGAAAGAGGGTGGAAATGTACTCCCTTGTGTTTTAGCCACCTATCGTAGGACCAAAATTAGAAAGGTAGATTCACTTATAAGGGAAATTTTGCTATATTTTAGAAACGATGTTTATTAATATAAGAAAAAAAACACGTTTGTATTATTTATTTTCACTACTTATTGTGGAAAATTTGTGGATTTTCCAATAATTCTTTAGCAAAAATGGCTCTCAAATGCAACTTCAAGTGACCTAGATTGGATGAGCTCCATGATGGAGTCAAGCAAAGAGTGGTTGTATCTAGTTTTGGGTAGGTAGGCCCCATGACATGCATTAGTGTTCGATGATCACAATAGCATTCAATTAACATGTAGGGATGTGAAGTTCATGCGAGAATCCAATTTGCACAATAAAGGTCAAGGATGTGTTGTCATCCTTCCAAGGCACACTAGTGTCTAGACAAAAATAGGAAACTTTTTAGCTTTTTAGTAGTGCATAATTTTATAATTGTTGAAATATATGATTTAAAACAAATATTTAATTATTTTTATCTACTACCTACAATACAAGAGCATGCTATATGAGTTATGTTGTCCCTTATTTGGAGTCAATTTTTAACTCTTTTGATGGAGGAGAAGTTGTATTATTGCATCAATTGGGGCTCTATCGAGTATTTATCATCTCAAAGATACACTTCCCCAACCACCATGCTCATAACATTTATGGGGCGGTAGGATGTGGATATGCCCACCTTCTAACTCCTATTAAGGAACATCGTTAGTATCTTATTTGATGTTTATTGCATTATGATACTTCTCATCATGGCCAGAAGTTGACCATCAAGGAGCAAAGGTCACTTGTCATTGCATAGGAGGGTCAACGTTATGCTCTTGGTTGGGTTATTACTAGTGACACAATAGAACATATCTACATAAGATGGCTTGAGCATGGTTTAGTAATCATACCATTTGTTATCACCTTCAAATTTTAGCAAAATTTGAAGTGCCCATGATGAACATTTTAGTTGTAGTGCTTACAAATATACCTGCAAAATCTTCCTAGGTGCCTACTTTGGAGAGTAATATTTTTGAAACCTATGCGATGTCATGAGAAATGGCTTGGTAGGCATACTCATTTTTCATAAGTAAGTGTGCTGGTTCATTTTCAGTTTCCTAAAATCAAATTTGACATGTTTTCAAAGCACCAAGTTGGAATGCTCTAGAAAAATATGTTGTCTGCACATTATCAGGTCTGTCAGAGTTTCCCCTTATCTTATAAATATTTGACATTTGGGTGATCATCAAGAGAAGTGAATTAGGTTTCTTGATTATCCTCATATTTGAAATAGTAAACAAAATTTAGTGTTGTTTGATGCCCTACATGTCCCTGAAAGTTTCATACTGGTCATCTTCGACCTCTAATATCTTTCACCATAAATGGATCTGCATAAAACCCCTTGGCACATGTTCTCACTGGAACTAAATGAGCTCACCAACCCAGTGGTGGCCTTCTAGAATGAGGTTTGGTATTTTTGCAAAGCGTGAAAATAGTAGGGTTCAGATAGATTCTGGCATTTGAAATTACTAAAATTGCGTAAGTGGCCAAATTTGAGCATTAAAATATTGGAACCCTGATCACGTCATGCAAATTCGTTAGGCAGTCATGCTCCCATATCAAAAGTCAACATAAATGTTCATACTCCCCATATGCATTCATACGATGACCATGAAGGTAACTCTGACAGGAGCCTCCGCGCAGCAATTTGGTGGCCTCACGTCTCTCGAAATGGTTTAACTGTCTGATTGTGTGAGGTGTTTTTGTCCGGGGAGGAGGATGATGGTTTGAGATATTTGATTTTGTTAAAAGAACATACATGATTTCATGATCAAAACCATATAAACTGAGCTTGAAATGGAAGATCATCGTGCTCTTGTTTGATAATGTGGGTCCTGCAGATTGAATCATATTGATGGAAGGGGGTACATTTTTTACCTTGTATCAAACCAATCCCTCCTCTAATAGCTGCACAGGAGATATTTTCTACAGCAAGTCAAATTGTGATATTGTTATCAGAATTCAACACTGTGTAGTTTTTCTGATTCAAACTCACTAATCTATGTTTCATGAGTAGTGGTTCACAAGAATCCATCTCTCATTAGAATGAATGGAACACTTAACACTCATTGCATCTAGATGATTCTCATAGAGGTCAAGCATCGAGACTTCCCGAGAGGTCACCCATCCCAATACTACTCAAGCTCAAGCAAATATGATTGCAAGCAAAGTGGGCTTAACCTTGGAAGAGAATCTGTGGTTAAGTGCACTTGAGCTGAAGCGGTACTAGAATGGGTGACCTCCTAGGAAGTGTCGGTGCTTGACCTATAGGAGAATCACCTAGATGCAATGAGTGCTAAGTATTCCATTCAGTCTAACGAGAGATGGATTTTTGTGAACGACTACTCATGAAACATGGATTAGTGAGTTTGACTCAAAAAACTACATAATTGAATCTTGATAGCAATATCACATCCTTGATGTTGTCAAAAGTTGTACAGCAACAGAGGACCATGACCACACACTGCTAGGTGAACCTATGGCGTTTGGTTTCATCACCGTTTTCATTAACATAGTTCAGAAAATACAGGAAAACCAGAGTGCAATGGTGTGCAAGAGTAGTTCTACTGGGAGACTAAGGAAATGCATAAGTTAGTGTTTCCTTTTCGTTTCTCCATTCTCAGTTTTTAGTGTCACTGTGTGGGTATTTCATGGAGTAATTTTGGCACCCAAGCATAAATGTTGTTTTTGTCACAAAATTTTGTAGACACTCTTGATTTAAATTTTTGTTTCCATTTAGGAGTGGAATGTCATGATTGTAAGTTTGTGTATAAAGAGTAGGCACAAGGGGAATCTTTTTCTTCATATTGGAGGCAGAGATGTGTTGGGCATATTTTTGAAAACAAAAATAGAATGTGCATATCACAACCTTGACACAACTATTACAAATGAACTAGTGGGAACTTGTATCTTGCAATAGGGAAAATGAAATGAGTAAAGACATAAGACAAGATTTTGTTGCAAAGAAAATGGGTGAATACTTTTACTTGAGTAAAGTGGGAAATTATTAAAAATCAAAGAAAAGTGATTTTTATTTTTCTTAAGAGGAAAAATATGCAAGATGGTGGGTAATAATTTTTACTCAAGTAAATATGTAGACAATTAAACTGATTTTTCAATGGGTAAAATTGTAAAGCATAAAATAGGCAAATGGAAAATGAGTGTGCAAAATGATTATTTTGGAAGTTGATGGGATTGGGTTTTTTTCTGATATTGTCAAAATAAGCTTAAAGAAATTCTAGTGAAGTTGAGGCCAAATGAAAATGAAAAGATAAAAAATGTAAAAGAAAATAAGATTAGTTAAAATGAAGGCCAAATTAATGAGGAGAGAAAGGGGGATTATTTTCACCAAAAAGAAAAATGCAGAGTAACAAAGTGTCTTCACTAAAAGTTAAAAAAAATTCACGGAAGAGTTTACAAATAGAAGGCACTAGATCTTTTCCAATATCTAATGGGTTGATTTTACTCACAAAGGGACAAAAGTATATTTGCACAATTTCTATTTTTACTTGCTTGAATGTATTTACACGAGCATGTACAGGGTGAAAAGTTGAGAAAAGGCAAAGGGGTTGATTACTCCTCCTTTTCAAAATTGCACATTTGGAACGAAGATGTCCCAATAGGCTCAAGGACCTAAGCGTTGAATGGGGTAGTAGGTGAAAATGGAAAAGATGAAAGATGCAATGTAGGTGAACAATAGACAAATACAGACAAAATTGGAAATAACAGAATGATAACTAATTGCCAAAAATCGAAAATGAGTTGATTCAGGGTCCAGATTGTTGTATTAACCTCTGATTTCAATCTGAGTTGAAGTTGTAGGGTACAAAATGTTTCAAATGTTTTGTGCTTGGGACATAATGTTTTAAACGTTCCTTACCTGGGAACATAACATTTCAAACATTTTGTACCTAGGAACAAAACATTTCAAATGTTTTGTTCCAAGTACTTTTGCCTAGAATTTTCAAGGATCCTCTGACTATTTACGATCTGCCCAAAAATGTTCTAACAACTCCATAACCTATTCCTACACATAGAAAATTTGGAAAAAGGTTGGGTAAAAGGGGTTTGCCTTGGTTGAACCCCTGTTTAGGAATCAACCTTGAAATTAAAGAAAATTGCAAAAAGGAAAGTATGCAAAAATGTAAATGTTTGATTCACCTTGCATAAACCCTCATGAACGGATGTAAAAATTTCTCATACCCATGAAGATGTTTGAATGTTCTTAAAATCAAGAGGTTGACCTTGGAAAGTAGAATATATATCAAGGATGCCCTCACAAATGCATGGATCTATGAACACACTCTTAGATCTTCAATGTAGAGTTGATAATCACTTGCAATGAAGGAGGAATGTATATGGATGGAAGGAAGGATCTTCTTGCTTGATTGATAATTCCTCTACTTGGCGATCATGGGAGAGAAAATTGCTTCAATGGAGAAGATTTCCTTGGAATTGACTTGGATGAATTGGAGAAACTAGATCTTGTATGCTTGTCTTCAAATCTTGAATCCAATTGCTTGAATGCTTGAATTCTCTTGAAAACTTGAATGCACTTGATAGTTTGAGTATAGTTATGATATGAAAAATGAGGAGAGATAGGTTTTGTATATACTTCATCCATCATTCGGAGATACAAAAATAATTCATGCCAACCATGGGATCTAATTTACCACTAACACCCCGACATAGGGCTCCAAGTCAAATTTAAGCCAAAAAGTGTAGGAACATAACGTTTCAACATTAAAATATTGGAACCCTGATCACGTCATGCAAATCCATTAGGAAGTCATGCTCCCATATCAAAAGTCAACATATATGTTCATATTGGTGGCCCCAGAGAAATAATTGATTAGTTTTTTAAGATGATTCCGGAGGCTAGCTGACTTGTTTTGGTCAAAGCGGAAGTGTGAGAAATCAGATTTCATTTACTATCCACTTCATATTTTTTCCCCAAATTCCTAGTACACAGATCCAATTTGAATGCACGTTTTCTTTCTATTTTTCTGTCAATATATGCACTGGCATTGTTTTGAGCAAGAATTTTCATCAAAAATGTGTGTGAGCTTTTGTATTGCTCAACTGCTTCTTCTATTGACGCCAAAAAATTAGTTGTAGCCTGTTATTCAGGAAAAAAATTGTAGAGTATAGTAGAAATTGATGGTGTGGGTGACTATAAGGAAGACCAAGAAAAAATAGCTTAAACAACACACTAATGAATGACTTCTAGGCTAAAAGTGTTAAATTCTTACAAATGACTAACTTTTTTAGACTTAATTTATTCCTTAATGTGTGTTGTTTAAGGTCTCTCAACTCAGAGGGAACCTCCATGCAACAATCAGATGGTTTCATGGTGTTGCATTTCCCTAGGAAAGACTACCAGTGGTGAACCATCTCCCCATATGCATTCATACAATTACCATGAAGGTAACTCTAAGAGGATCCTCCGCGTATCTGGAGAACCTGGGAAGTTGTCAAGCCTTGGCTTTGCTAGGTTGGGAATATTTTTTGAGATGGGATTTCTCTCAACCAACAGAATATTTGGTCGTTCCCTCTTTTTTCTCAGCAAGGGCTTCCTCTAGCTACAATCCAGGGGATGAGTGCTCTTTGTTTTCACAAACGTGGCATTCAAATGCCCAAGGATTTTTTTTCTAGAGCCACTATGAGTCTCCGCTCTTGGGATGATCTTTGTGTTCAGTTATGGCTCACTCGCCCAGATCATCAGACTTTTGACTTGCTTGTCTCGGCTATTCCGCCTCATTTCCTGCATAAGCTGGGAATTCAGTTAGTTAAACATTGGTGGAAAGATTGGAAATGGTACCCTGATATGTCATTTACCAGTTACAAACCCAATCTTGGATATTCTTGGTTAGTGCCTCATCTTCCAATGATTGATTCTCTCAATCATCGATGGCACCTTTCATCTGCCCAGAAAACCTAGAGTTGGCATTTTCATACTATTTGGGATGCTATTATAGATCCCAAGATTTCTCATTTCACTTGGTGTCTGCTTTACCAAGGTTTGCCTTTGGGAGCTCAGCTCTGGCATTTAGGTGTGCCTGATCCTAAATGCCCTTTTTGTTGGCATTCTAAAACCATTATGCACATTTTTTGGTTTTGTCGTCAGGCACAAAACTATTGGAATTGGATACATGATTTGTTTAGGCCTTTCTGGCTTGAGCCTTTTTCCTGGCATATGGCACTCTTAGGTGACTCGCCCAGAATGTCTTCCTAGTACACCCAGATTTGGCATGCTTTTAGGATGGAGATTTTGTTTTCTTTATGGAAAGACTGAAATGTTGTTCCTTTTACTCACAACTTTCTAGATATCATTATTTCTCTATATGCTAAGGCATGTTTATGTAATAATGTCATGATGCAGATTCAAGTTCAAACGGACAAGGTGGCCCTTGAGCTCACCCGTTTACAAGAGTTTTTGCAACACTTGGGGCAATGCCCCTTGTATTGTTGTTCGGGTGCCGCCAAATTCTCTCTCGGTTGACTGCACACCGCCCCAGGGCCGCCGTCATAGTCGGAGTTCCTCTACCAGACATGTTAGAATAACTGAGAGGGGGAGTGAATCAGTGGCCTCAAAAATATTCCAATAAATCTACCACAAAAACTTTATATCTTAAATATAAACCTCAAGTTATCTTTATCCCCACAAGATGAATGCCTTGAAATAATCTTAACAAATAACTATTGCTCAAATTTCACTGTTAAACCTTATTCTTACTGTTTATCGATTAATAGTCTTTCATTTACCTAAATACAGTAAATTGCTTAGTGTATACTGATCAATCCAGATTAGTTATGTGTAATGCAAAACACTAAAGTACTGACTCATAAACACATTGACACATAGATTTTAACGTGGAAACCCTGTTAAAGGAAAAACCACTTGGGACCTAACCCAAAATTTTCACTCTTCTGAAGTGAGCTCAGTGAAGAGACAACCTTGTTAAAGGTTCCAAACATAATGTTAGGTGTGACCTTGTTAGAGGATTTAAATAGAATAGTTTGTCACTTGATATCTAGCATCTCTATGATACCTTTCATGACCAAACCCAGTGTAGTTTGTCAATTGGTATCTCGCATCTCATGCTATCTTCATGACCAAAATTTTTGATACTCCTTGGGATGTATCTCAATACAGAAAGGATTGTTAAGTCCTGCTCAGTTAAGAGACTTTCTGATCCAATGGTTAAATTGAAATAGTAAATGATCTGTTCACATATACAACTATACTTTACAAATTTTCAGATCTATTGTAAGCTCATAATACCTTTCTGATCAATGTATCTTTTCAATATATTTTCTCCACTTCTTTCTTCTTGGTGATGTTGTGCTTCTTTGTTGCTCGGTGTCCGCAGAATTAGCTCTGTTCTTTAGCTTGCTTGATCAGGACTGTATGAAGTTTTTCTTCATCATTTTCTCTTCAGCATCATCTTCTCTATTCACTCCCCTAATTCATAATGAATTAGCTTGTCTCTTTATAGACATGATTTCTCCGTTTCTCAGTTCTTGACTTTCTTATTCTTGGCGTGATCTGCAATTCTAGCCAATCTTTCTTTAAAACGATACTTCAGTTTTATCCCGTAGATTTCTCTTTGACAACTGGAATAAAACAACTTTAAAGCTCTCACTTATCTCTAGCTTCTAACTTGTCGATGAAACAATATTAACAACCAGTTAACTCCTTCTTTAGCTCTTTCCAGCTAAGTCTTTTGTCATTTCTGAACTTCAGTTCCTTTCCGTCAAGGTTGTCTGTCTGTCGAGCATCACTGTGAAGTTCTGCTCGTCGGTAATGCTTGTGATTTTGCTTTTCGGTAATGCTTGTCAAGTTTCTTTCTCAGGCATCACTATGACTTTCCTCTCAGGGTTCTCTATCTGTCAGGGTGCACTACCCGTCAGTGTTTGTTGTCACTTAGTGAATAGTGATCTTTTATGCATTACGGATAGCATAACCTTTATCTTTCTGGTTCTTTGAATTCTTTGATACTTTGTATATAACCAATTAGATTATATCAAGTTGACATCAATGACAATAAAATCTATCAACTAATTTAATGTCTTGCATTATCTTTCCGCATTTCGGTGATCAACTTAACATCTTCAAACATTCAATTAGTTATGGTTCATCAATCTCTCCCTTTGGCATTGATGGAAACACACTACAATATCACACTATACTATTTCTAATACAATATGAAATATAACAGTTGTAGTTCATCAAACTACCAATCTTATTGTTCTATAACCAATACAAATGTCTAGCTCTCGATAAGCTCATATAGCTTAGATTTGTTTCCTATAGAGTGCTTTCTTCAATCTTCATTCCCTTCACTGGATAGATGTATTAGCTTCTGATTCTATTTCTAATATGTTTTCTTCCTTGACTGTTCCTCTCCTTGATCATCTATTTTTCCTTTGACAACAATATCTCCCTTAGTATGTATTCTCTCCCTTACGGGTTACATCTCTTTACTGTTGGCAAGTTGACTACCTGAGGATGCATGACTCATTTTGTGTTGTCATCATGGCAACAAAGTCATGTTTAGTTTCTGTCATGAAAGACAAAATGACTAAGTTAGAAAAATAGGGCAAACAGAGATACTCAGCGATCAACACATCAGCGCACGTGTGAGAGATCGATTCAGCTTATGCGCATTCAGATATAAGTTGTATGACATGTGTACATGCTACATCTAGACACGCATAGTATGGAACTACAGAATGACAAAGTTACAAGCAGATCAATAGAACAGCAGTCCAGAAGACAGAGCATGGAAGCTGACTAAGTGTTTTGATCAGCGTGTGTTATTTTGTGATGTAATGGCTAAGTGCCTTTTGTTATATGTTTGTAATGATGTAATTAACATTGTAGTAAAAATGCTTGAATCTGACTTGTTCGGAAGCATTGTATATTTTATTTTAGGGCCGACTAGTGTTTTATTTTGGGTCGCGCCTATTCGGATTTGAATATATAAGTATGTAATGTAAAGATATGAAAGAAGATTCAATTATTATGTAAGAGGAAGATATAGAGGGACAGTACTATGAATTCAGTATATGATATAGCTCTTTGAGAGAGTAAGAGAATTCGCGCATACACGGAACTGATCAGACAACAGTGTCATCACAGCAGTTCATTTTGATATAGTGCATATCATCTTTCAGAAGGTTGTTGCCTTCATCTTATTGGGCAGTGAGCCATATACCTCTAACAGGGTTTTGTAAAA
>MU224832.1:1805956-1816423 GCA_018584345.1 Thuja plicata | reverse complement strand
AATGATCTGTTCACATATACAACTATACTTTGCAAATTTTTAGATCTATTGTAAGCTCATAATACCTTTCTGATCAATGTATCTTTTCAATACCTTTGCTCCACTTCTTTCTGCTCGGTGATGTTGTGCTTCTCTATTGGTCGGTGTCTGTAGAATTAGCTATGTTCTTTAGCTTGATTGACCAAGACTGTATGAAGTTGTTCTTCATCAGTTTCTCTTCAGCATCCTCTTCTTTATTCACTCCCCTAATTCATAATAAAATAGCTTGTCTTTTATAGAAATGATTTCATTGTTTCTTAGTTCTTGACTTTCTTTTTCTTGGAGTGATCCACAATTCTAGCCAATCTTGCTTTAAAACTATACTTCAGTTTTATCCCGTAGATTTCTCTTTGACAACTGGAATAAAATAGCTTTAAAGCTCTCGCTTATCTCTAGCTTCTAACTTGTCGATGAAAACAATATTAACAACCAATTAACTCCATCTTTAGCTCTTGCCAGCTAATTCTTTTGTCATTTCTGAACACCAGTTCCTTTCTTTATTTTAACTCTTGTTAGCTTCAGTCAACACTTCAGTTCTCCTCGGGCATCTCTGTCGGGGTTGTATGTCTGTCAGGGTTGTTTGTTCGTCGGGCATCACTGTGAAGTTCTGCTCATCGGTAATGCTTGTGATTCTTATTGTCGGTAATCCTTGTCAGGTTTCTTGCTTGGGAATCACTGTGACTTTCCTCATGGGGTTCTCTATCCGTCAGGGTGCACTACCCATCGGTGTTTGTTGTCACTTAGTGAATACTGGTCTTTTATGCATTACTCATAGCTTAACCTTTATCTTTCTAGTTCTCTGAAGTCTTTGACACTTTGTATAGAACCAATTAGATTATATCAAGTTGACATCAATGACAATACAATCCATTAACTGATTTAATGTCTTGCATTATCTTTCTGCATTTCGGTGATCATCAACTTAACATCTTTAAACATTCAATCAGTTATGGTTCAACTAGACGTTCCAGAATGTCACGCTCTTGGCGCCACCGCTCTGCCTCTCCTCTAACTCAGAGGGCTGCGGCTATTGGCTGGCCTCCTCTACTTATTTCCACTATTTTTTCTTCAGCTCGGCCTTCAGCTAGTGTTCCTATGTGGCCTTCTACCACTTGTGATAAGTTCCCTTGCCTGGCGCTTTCTATTTCTCCTAGGAGTGAGGAAGGAGAATTGAATGAAGAAAAAGAAACTGATGATGGATGGTCGCTTCCCGACCAAACCCCTGGGCCCAATGTTTGGGGCAATTTTGATGACATAGATCATCCTCCCTCTTCTGCAACTACTCTCGCATCTTGAGGGATTTTTAATATGTTTATTTTTATGAATAGTTGTGTAGCCTAGTTGCCGAGTGACTTTGCGGGGTGATTTTTTATCCCCCGACCCCTTTTTATGAATATTATACTCTTATATTTTAATTAATAGAAAGGCATCTATTCATCAAAAATTTGGACTCAAACCAAAGTTAGTGATTTTTGGATTATGAGAAAGAATCTCAGTGAACCAAAGACCAGTGCAGATCTTGATGAAATCGAAGAAGATGAGGAGTTTAGTAAATTATGGAATATGAAGCATCCCATTGAAGCATAAGAAAAAAGTGATGATGATGAGTATGAGATTGAGGTTAATCCCATAACCACTCCAACAACTACTACAGTGTATGCAAATTTGAGTGGAGTCAATGGTTCCATTAGAGAAACATATAGCAAAGGGGTAACCATTATGGAAAAAAAATGGGTTTTGAAGGTAGTGGTTTGGGTCCCAAAGGACAAGGAAATTGGATACCAATTTTCACACCACTTCCACCAAAATGTGGTGAGAAACCATTCATTGGATTTTAATCATCATATTCATCACAGAAAAGGCACTACTCATACCCCTACATCTAAATTTGTTAGAGCTTCAAATCCACCTTGTGAAGGCACTCAGATTCAATCACAACCACTACCATAACACGATATTCCTATTAGTGGTGAATCATGTGCCATTGGCATTGGTGGGGAATCTAGGGATAGTATTTCTAGTAGTGTTCAATCAAGTTTCACTTCCACTAGTGGGGATGGCATGGGTACTAATACTAGTTGTCTAGAACAAGTGCAATAACAAGATATCTCTCACAAGAGGCCAATAGTAGTAGATACTATAATGAATCCCAATGATCAAGGCATTGTGAAATAAAATGTTATGACAACAATGACGAGTACAACTCCAACTATATCAATTTCCACTCCAAATATATTTTTTGCAACTCTAGAACAAACCCCTCAAAAGTGTCCAAAAACTCCACTTGTAAGTGACAGTGGGATGGGATTACGAATGGATGTTTCTAATCCTCAAAATGTATTAGTTAGAACCACAAGCATAGGTGGAGGTGCATACATCACTACAAGTACTATTTCACCTTTCAAACATTCAATTGCTTTAGCAACCCCAGATTTTTACTACAATGATTTCTTTAATAAATTTCTACAAACAACAAATATGAAAAAAGAAAATAAGAAGACATTGAAGAGGGGTGACCTTACTGCAACTTTAGAGGAACGACCTGCATCAAACAAGGTATTTCCCACATATAACCCAAATAAAGATATGATGGATTTTATGGTTGTTATGCCCCCAAATAAAGATTAAAATACACCTTAGAGTCAGATAGATCCCTCTCAATTTCACGTTAGCACCCCCCAAATGGATTTGTGCAAAGTTTAAAATGTGGACAAAATTAGTGTGTCAAAAAAGACCAACAAAGTGATCTACACTTCACTGCTAGAGAGAGAGAGAGACCTGGAAAATGAAAAAGTAAAGAGGAAAGAAGCATATAATAAGTGTAATGAATTACATAAAAGGATAATAAAATTATGCATCCACATCAGCAATTATAGAGCGGGAACAGATGCAAGTAGAACTAAAGGACCTGAGGGAAAAATTGGATGAAAGCATTAAAAATTTTGACAATGAAAGAGCCAATTTAACAAAATTATACAAAACCCTGGAGTCAGCTTCTATCGCAAACACAATTTTACAAAACCAATTGGAGCATGAGACAGAAAATGCAAACATTAGGAATAGAAAGCGGAGGAAAAGTAAAAAAATGTGAACAAATGGTAGAAGAGCTACAGAAGGCAAATAATTCAATTAAAATTTCATGGACAGATTGAAAGACAAAATGAAAAATATAGTGAAGTATATAAAACAAAACATTTGGGGACAAATAATGTAGAGTGACAGGTTGTCTGAATGGTTTGAATTGAATAAAATTTTGAGAGTAATTGTTTGGAAGCTCAAAGAGCACACTGACAAGAACAAAGATGTTTATTCAAAAGAGAAAACTGCAAAACATATTTTGCAAGAAGTCTATAATACTAGTGACAACTATTTGGCATAAACGGGAATTAACAGCCGCATTGATGCCTCAGTAAAGGCATCATCCATCATTCAAAAATGTCAGAAACTAAGGGAAGGACTAGAAATTGTGGAGAAGGCTAGGAAAAAGATCGTGAAGATGCAAGAAAAGACAAACAAATTGATAAATCTTGGTTTGCCAATGACTATTGACACGCCAAATAAATTCATTGGAAAAGAAGCTTTCAAAAAAATGATGGAGGACAAATTAAAGTCTAAATTAGACTATCTTAAGGACACAACTCCTTGAAGCTTTCTGAATTTCTTCAAACCATTGACAACTTTGAATGCAGTATTGGATGAAATAGTGGTGTCAAGTCACTCTTCCAAATATGAATTGTTGACAAAGTTGCAGGTGACTTTCTATACTTTAACGCAAATTGGACTTCCATCAGAAGGAGAGTGGAGCACCCTAGAAAAATTGGCACAAACTACAAAGCTCTCATGAATCATAGTATGTATTGCATATTTTTCTGCTTTTACTCTTAATTTCAAGGTTTTCTGCTTTTCTCTGTTTGGAATTTGGCATCGCTTGAAATAACTTTGTTTTATGAACAGGTAAAATGCAACACTCACTATTACTAATCCAGCCTATGATGCACACCTTCAGGCTTGTAAATTTATATTCATAAATTATTTCATGTTTTAACTTTTATGTCTTTCTCTATTTGTGATTTCTAGGTTTTGTGTTATTCTCTATATTCAATTTATCATGGTTTGAATTAAGTTTTAAGTTTGAACTCTATTTTTTTAATAGGAGAAATGTAACAGTTGCTAAATTGCTAATTTGACATATGATGGACCATGGGCATAGATACCTTTAGGCTTGTAAAATTGTACTAAGTTTATGATACTGATGGTCCAATAGATTCAGTGCCTTGGTAATTGATTTTGATGTTGAGTCTTCACATGTTGCAAATCAACCTAAAGTTGTTGTTGCTCCCTTATTTCTATAAAAGGGAATTCAGGGTCATTTGCAAAGGGTTCTGAAATTTTGTATTGACTTTTTCATACATAATCACACATAGTTATGTATTGAATGAATTGTATTATATGGCTATATTTTGAAAGAATTAATGAAAATCTCACCATGTCTAAATAAACATTACTCTATCAATAAACACATTATACTTTTTCTATTTTTTCTAGTTTCCGATTCATGTATGCTCTTTTATTTTGTTAATTTTTATCTAAAAATAGAAAGTTGAAAAATGCAATTGCAAATCAATATTAAATGCCATTGACAGAAACATAACATATCATCAAGATATCAACAACATTCAAGATTTTGTAATATGAATGATGTAATACACTAATAAGTTTAATAAATACTTAGGAATTGTGTGATGAAAATGTGTCACACTTCTATGAGTCATTCCATCCAAGGTTGCTCAAGAATGAGGCCTCAAATATCGACTCATAGCTCTCTAGTCATGGAGTGCAAAGGTTTGAAATGGAGGCCCTTAGATTGACCTAGTTGTGCCCATGCAAGTACACCATGAAATGAGAGATTCAATGCATGAAAATGAGATCTACTCTATATGATTGCAATGCATGAAAGGAAATTAATCTAAATGATAACGATGCATGATTAATCTATGAAAGGAAATATGAATCTAATCTACATGAATAGCCATGGATGCAAGAAGAAGAAGACAAGAAGAGAGAAGTTACAATATCCAAGCTTGAGTGCTCAAATCCTCCTCCAAAATTGCTCTCCAAACATGTAGCATAACAATGCTATGAAAAAAGATGATCTCTAAATGAGAATGAGAGATTTCCTTATATAGGAAAGTGAACAGTTGAGATTAAGAGGCAAAAATCAAAGGCTATGATTAAGAGGCAAAAATCCCACCACTTAGGAGGATGTGAAGAAAAAGGGACTTTCATTTATTTTTATTTAATTTATTTCCTTTTTCATCAAAAGAAGAGCTTTAAGTGGGGATTTTTATTTATTTAATTAAAAGAGGGGTTTTCTTTATAATTAAATAAATTAGAAGAATTTTATTTAATTAAATGGGAGGAATTTAATTTAATTAAATAAGATGAATTTTATTTAATTAAAATGGAGAAATTTACTTTAATTAAATAAGATAAATTTTATTTAATTAAAAAGAAAATTAAATCTTTTAATTAGATAAAAATGATCAAACCTTAGGAAATATTGAAATAATTGAATTAATTACAATTTGATCAAGGAAATTGATTTGAATTGGAAACATTGCAAAGCATTGATTCAGGAAATTGATAAAATGATAAAATGATAAATGGGGCCCATAGTCTAGGCGACCATTTTAGGGTGCATACAGGAACTACTAGTGCTAAATCTCTTAAACTTGTCAATTCATCTAATCATCGCCATCTTTGCGATCAAATTTAGTTGTAGTGCTTCCGTGATTCTTATCTATCTTTTCTTCACTCCAAGTTTGCATACCTCAACTTAAGTGCATCTCAATGCTACCGATACATTAGTCACTGTCATTCTTTCTAACATTGCCAATTGTCCCAGTTTGGTTTGAAGTGTTTCCCAACCCTCTTCTTTCGCATTTTTTCTTCCATATTTCTAGTGCCCTATCATAAGGAAAACTATTGACATCATACCTAGATGTATAGAGCCTCAAGAAATTTTTTGAATTCTTGTCTAGTTTGTTTCTTAACTTTGATTTTAGGAACCCCAAAGCACTAAAAAATCTTTCATCCTCCACCAAACCCAATATCATGCTTTGACATAAATAAACAAGCTTGAAATATTCTAATATTGAATCACGCGACACTTTGCTCCAACCTACATTTGTCCAATGCTTTGTTACTGATCCCTCTTTGTGGGGGTTTTCTATTATTCCATATTTTACCTTCATAGTGAGTGCAAAATAGATTGATTTCTCTCTAAGAATACTTTCATTTAAAATTTCATTTATATTTAGTCCATTGAATTATTCTAATTTGCAAAATTATTTTATCAAAGTCATTATCTTATCACGATAATCAGCTGGAATGCCGAGATTCCAATATTGAGGAAACACAATAAACATGGCTTCAAGTAGTTTCTCACGAGGGAGTCTAGCTCTAATACCTGTGGAAATATTATAGGAGATTTCCTTCACAGAAATAATTACAAACTCAACGATCTTGCTAAACTCTTCCCTTGTAACTCTTGCTATTATCTTGGGCACTTTCCTGGTTCTTCTACCATGGCAATGTAGTGCATTGGTATCTCAACTCTGCGTACAATGGCACATAACTCCCCATTTGCATCGATCTGTAAAAATTTATCAAGATTGTTCAAATCTATGAGTTTCTACCACCTAGAAAAAATTTCATCAGATAATTTGGGTTGAGATCGATAGAGATTGTTGAGGCTCATGCATGTCAATTTACGTAGCTTAGCATATTCTACAATATACATAGCTCTTTGCTGGGATTTTTTCATAATATTCCTCATTTTCTCTAACATGGGGAGAAGAGATGCTAAAATTAAGAGTGTCTCTATATTACTTAACTTCCAAAGTAGGTCATAAGCTTTCAGACACTCTACTTTGTTGTGATTTTCGTACATTACTCCAATCAAGGATGGATATTCTAAAAAAAAATTATGTGTTGGTCCATCCAAAGAGATCTATCTGGTATCAAAATCCTTAAGAAGCTTGTTCCCATCGGTTATTCCAATGGAAATTTTTTGAAATTCCAAAAATCATTTGGGACTTTGACAGAAGTATGAGTAGAGCTCTCTGATTATATCTTCAATATTTGTTACTAAAGCATACTTGCTTACAATTCTAAAAGCTATATTAATTTTGTGTCATGCAGTGAATGCTAGTCATGCAGGGTGAACAAGAAGTTTCCATCTTTGCGCAAAGACCATTCCTCTGACCTTGCATTACTGAACCTCCATCTGCTCCAACACATGCCAACTTTTTGGCAATCGTCAAGTCATCCATACCTCCATATTCAATTAAATAACTCTTTACTAGTTGAAATATATTCTCCGATGTCACACTCTCCTTCATTTTAGCAACAAATAGTAGATGGGGTCGACAGACATTATTATGTATAGTATAAACATGCATGCATACCCATGACATATTATCTACTATCGTAACTTCGTCTAAAGACAAGGCAATAAAGTTTGACTCTCTTATTTTTTTCTTTACATCTCTTTTTCAACCTCAGCAAGACAACTTGCCCATTCACATCCACTGTTTACTGACCAATGAATGTTAGGATAGCTAGGAACTTTCAAAAAGTGTAATAAAGTACCCATTGGTGGGTAGTCTGTCATAGAACGCCCTCTACCCAAAATATAAAAATATCACTTAACTGAACAACTTTTCCGAGTTGTTCTACTTGCATTGCTTTTCCAAAAATAGCTTCAATAGAACCTTTAACTTTAGCAGGCGTTGTCTGTAATTTCTCATGCAAATAAAATTCTTCGGCATTCTTAACATGCTGACATTGCTCTTTTTTTCTCCATCTTATCATCAATTTTTCAACTCCATCTATGATTTATTTTTCGTAAACTTTTCTGATATGCTTTTATATGGTGTCAAGTTTTAGCTGCAACCTCTTTTCCTTGTTATGTCTCCAAGTGAAAATCTTACACCTGCATTCTATTGGAGGCTGACCTTCAATTGGATTCTCCACTGGGTCAATGAATGGATATTTTGACACCCAATCAATTTTAAAATTCCTAAACAGATCCCATTCCTGATCCTTTTTTATTTGGATTTTGTTTTCCCCTTTCCTGCATCATGAAAATCTATGGTATTCTTGCCCAAGTTGATTATATCATTCCGGCCACCCTAGGTATCAACCAAGAAATTTTCTTCAAGTTCATCGTGATCTAAGATATCAAGTTCGCCGCCTTGTTCAATATGCAATGTAGGTTGTGAATCTTGTACTTGTACTTGTACTTTTGATGATGTACCTTCCTGATTGTCACTACAAACATTTCCAATGCTTAAGTTCGAAGATAAGGTTCTGCATTTTTCTAGCCTCTCTTGGTCTTCCCCACATTCAACAATCCTACCCTTCTTCATGTTTGACATCTCCAACGAAATAAAGGTTGCAAAAAAAATCTACTTGTTTAAGAAGCAATAATAGACTATATGATTCATTGGCCCTACATCCTACAATATAGATGTCTGAGGTCTCCCGGGTGACCACTAACGGGTCCCCACTCAATAAGAATGAACTCAAAATTACAAAAAAAATAGAGATGAATTCAGAATAATATTATAACACTTCAAAAAATGATCACTTATCTTAAGGTCACTATTAGTCACCAATGCAGTCAGCAACAATGGTTGTTCGTGATATGAAACTTTGTTATTGATCCGAATTGAGAGCTTCGAACCGACCAAATTGTGTAAAAATAAATCTGATCTTTGATTGTATTTATACCAATCCTTATTTGGCGAATTCAGCAAAACTTTTATATGGGATACAAGTATTTGGTGAATCTCGCTTAGTTAAATTACACGTCTTATGTAATTTTCTAAGCGATTATGGACCGTCCAATGAATTGGCAATTGTAATATGAGTTGACAAAAATTGTGGTGAATTGAGACATGCTTCCCCAAAATGCCAAGCGAATTTGGGTCCTCCTCCAAATAGATCTTTATATGACTACTGGCAAATTATGGTTGTCGATTAAGACAAGATACATAAATTGTAAGCAAAAATATTGAATTTACCGTGTGGAAAAAGTAGATTCTATTGGTGAAATCATGATAGAAATATAAATAATTACATAAAATGATAGGTAATGATGGGTAATTGGCACATGCATTGGACCGAATATTTATAAAGTCCGGATGAAGTGGCCACCCCGATCAGTGCAATTTATTCAACAAATTCCAAGTCACCGACATGAAATATTCACCAATTCTAAAGTATACGCTGGTCATCACTTCATACCACTACCTCACACAATATCCTATCAACCCTTGCAGGTTGCGATGGAATTATATCATTATAGATTAATTTCCTTATACCACTCAACCATCTCGGACTCAACATGATAGTGGGTCCTCCTTTTCTCTTCAAACTCTTCTCACACCGCCATGCCACAATTCAGTTTGATATATCATTGTGATCGTGTAGTGAGATCTCACCCTTTACCACTTTACCTTAACAGAGATTATATCTCTGCGAGGGCCTACAATGGACATCTATCAACCACTGATTATTCACCACACCCTGTAGGTTATATAATACTACCATCGTAGGGTAAGCAGTGATCCCTTGTAATGAGCATGTTAAGTGTTGTCACTGCCCTGCACCTTTTCATGTAAGGGGACTAGTGGTGTTAATACTTAACCCTATGGCTTCATCGTCGACCCGCGACTACCTATTTGGATGAGAGCGGTAGTGTGGTGACTTAGCCCCCTGCCTCCATACCGCATGTGTTATCTTTCATGCTTGCAGGAGTAATGCACAATTAACTCTAGTGAGATTGTAGTATGAACCTTATACACTTATTCAAGGTGAAAACACAATAATGCAATATAAATAAGGAGGGAACGTTTGAGACTATGAAGACTCAAAAATGAATGTTGACTTGAAGATGCAAATGATACAAGGATTGAGACTTAAACTTTGATAATTTTGGGTTAAGGGTTTATCAAATAAGCAAATTTGGGTCGATTTGGTACAAATTTTACAAGTTGTAACAAGTATGATGCTTAACTTTCAGATTTTCCAGATCTCTCTGAACTATTGGACACCAATCTTCACATGTGTGTCTCTAATTTGTTAACACCTCATACTATTGAGCATCTATCTAGCCTCTATTGCATCATTTCCTATATTAAAAGCACCAACGTCTTCAAAATAAAATAATTTCTTCATCCTCAATGAAACTATCAACATGTGGTGGTTCTTTTGTAGGTCTCACCTTCTTGATAGATTCTTCTAATTATTCCAAGGACATGTACACTAAACAATTTTTAAATAAGAAGATAGCTCTGATACTGAATTAGAAAAATACATAACAAAATAGAAAAATAACTCAACTATTGTATTCATATATAT
>MU224832.1:1776186-1791442 GCA_018584345.1 Thuja plicata | reverse complement strand
GATAACTGATTCCCCCCCCCCCCCCGCTTAGTTATCCTTTGGGACTATTCTAACATGTACATCTTGCACTAGAAAAACCCTAGGTGGGATAGATGAAAACGTGCCTTTATCATATGGTTGTGCTACAACCTGTGGATGGATCTTGTAGTTTAGTTCTGTGCAGTTGGAGTTCTTCACCAAAATAACCTTTTTATCCTTATCCATCTTTTCTTTCATTGTTTGAGATGAAGATGCCATGATCTCTATTTTAGGGCTTCCGTAAAATATGCTCGAATAACTCGGTGAGGGAAGAATGCGTAGTGACTAACCTTTGTGTGCTTTGAAATGTGCTTAAATCTTTGAAGGATGCTCGAAAATGCTCTGTTGCAACTTTGTTCTATTTTCTATGTTATGCATTGTGATCGCATTGTGAACAAATGAGTTCACGTCGACCAAATATATAGCAAATAACTTAGGGCAGTGCAATAAATGCTCTTCACCAACTACTCGATGAACAAACATCATGCTCGGTTAACACTAACGATATTTTAGCTCAGTGAGTATACCATATACTCAATTACCATAGTAACTCGATTGTCTTCTTTACATTTTCACCAACTGACAATTCTAAATTGATACGTATTAACCGACTCAACTAGATCATAGTAATCAAAATTATAATACCATAGTGCATCTTTATTCATGCTAATTTGGAATGTGTGTAATGAATACAGTAACTGATTTAAGATATAGTATTGAAAAACATAGTTCCATACCTACTTGTATTGCTCAGTTGTAGGCGGTGGAGCCACCTAATCCATTGGATGAGGTGTCACTGACTATTGTGCTTGGTCCTGCATTATCATTTGATGCTCTTTTCCACATTTGATTTCTGATCCTCACGATTTCTTCAATTGTATTGTCATTGCCATAAGTGTTTATTCGGTCTGCATAATCTCTACTTAAGTGAATGACTTTATGACAGTGAGAACATGTCATTCCAAAGTTTGACCGATTCCTAGACTTGGTTCGCCATTGTCTCATACAATTTGTCGCTATATGTCCATATTTACCTTATGTTTCACGACTACTCCAAGTGTTATAATCCCATGCATAAGCATTTCCTTGTCTTCTCGGTTGTTTTACTGTTTCTTGTCCTTTAGGCTTCCAGATTTGCTTTGTGTTCCTTCTGCATGCTTGTTTTGTATGACCATGCATGTTGCAGTTTTGACAGTATTTATCCATGTATGGTTTCTTTTATGGTTTGTTCAACTTGGATCTACACGCATGTGCCTGATGTCCATGCTTATTACAGTTATAGCAAATATCATTGAATTTAGGAGGGTTTCTAGGAATACCTTTTGCTTTGCTCCTACAAACATTTGATGTGTGGCCTGGTTTTCCACAGTGATGGCAAGAGGGCTTCTTAGGCTTCGGATTTGAGTAGACAATCTTTTGTTTAGCTGGATTTGATGATTCTGCTTGCTCGATTTACCCTAATCCGGTAATGTTGTTCAGTCTTCTTTGATGGTTCAGAAATTCATCCATTTTCTTAGTGCTTTCTTCAAATCTCTTAATCACTTCATTATGTTGTTGTAAAATCTTCACTTCAATTCTCAGTTTTTCATTTTCTTCTTTCAGTACACCAATATCATCTATTCTTTTTGCAAGTTCAGTATTCACTCGGTTTGCCTCATGATTCATAGCAACCACTTGATTGCTGATCTCAAAGTAGTGTTCAGTAATTATCGATATTTTAGTTTCAGTCATCTGTCTTCTATCATCAACATCCATGTTTCTATCTTGTTTATATTTATTTGCATCATTCAAGACTTCAACCATTCTAACCATTTGTGTATCTTGTCCGATCTGTAGTGCTTTCACTTGTTCAGTAAGTTGTTGATTGCTTTCTGAGAGTTTTGATATGATTCCTTCAGATGCATCAGATATGCTACCAGATTCAAATCTAGATGTGTCAAATGGGTCATGAATCTCTTCTTCATGATAATCAATCTCATGACAACGAAGTGTCATGTCCTTTCTCTTAATCAACATCTCCCTGAGTTTCTCTTTGGTTTCCTTGAATTGTTCGACATAGATCTGTAGATGTAACTTCTGATTTTCAATAGTTTTGTCAAGTGTATACCTTTCCATTGTAAGATCTTCTCTTCAGCTATTAAACCTTCAAAATAAGAGAACTAGCTCTGATACCAATTGTTGGGATAATGGAGAGGTGTGTGTATTGAGAGGGGAGGGGTGAATCAGTACCCTTAAAAACTTTTAATCAGTTCTTTGTAACCACTATTTTGTATTAACCGATTGAGTAGATTGCATACACCAAACATATAGTATCATTGCTGAAATGTAAATGCATGCAAAGTAAACAATACACATACATAAAATTAAGTACTCATGACACTAGTATGTTGGTATTGCAGAAAACCCCTGTTAGAAGGTAAAAATTGCGATGGGGATGAGACTCACAAAACTTCACTACTGCAGAAATAAAGTTAGTCTATTAAAGCTTACAAAAATGATCACTTCTGATGATCTTACCCTGTTAGGAGTAACAATGAGATCGATTAGATCTACCTTGTGTGAGGATTTATCAACACAATTTATGTGTGCACTCGGTTAATAGATTTACAATAAGACGGTTAACTCTACCCTGTTAAGAGATTTTGGGGTCTATTACAATTGTTAGAGAGCAACAACAATTTGATCTAAAACATATACAATCTCAATATTGCTAATACAGATCCATTAAGTACATACAAAACATATCACCTCAATGTGAATGATAATACATGCTGCTCTGTTTTTCTCGGTAGTCTTGCTTTAGTTCTGTAAACTGATTTCTGCAATGTAGTCTTATGTCCTTAAAATCCATTATTTGATCTCTAATGTCTGTAGTATGGCGGTTACTTGATCATTGCTTGATCAACATACATTACAAAATGACATCTGTACATTTATATATCAAACGATATGACCTAATTAGGGCTTAACAATTACATCCATACCCTAAGATCAATAGTGTACATAATTTACCTTGATCATCTATACATAGGAGACATAAACAATTAATGTCCTCCTCGATCGTGTAAACCGTTATCTAGGTCGGCTAAAAAGTTGTTACATAGAATGATGTGTCATAACAAACTTTTAGGTGGGCTACGTTCCACTCAATTAATGATGTCTCTTGGTGCTCGGTGTAGACTGTGTATCTCAATTATACTGGTGTTCGGTTATACTGTGTAGCTCGGTGTTGTCTACTGCTCAGTATAGTCTGTCAGCTCAAGAATCATTATACTCGGTTAACTCTGGGCATAATCAGTGCTCTCGGTTAACTCTGTACTTCGGTGATTATACCGACTGTCTTGTTGTGACTCTGTAACCGACAGTCTATTATGTCTGCTTGATAACTAATGACAACTTCAATGTGCAATTGGAGTAGCAAATCCCAATCACCCTAATAAGTGTGAGGGCAACTTATCCCCACATATTAAACCAAATTTAATAAGACTTGTTCCTCTACTTTAATTGCTTTGTTAGCCAAAAAATCAGCAGCCATATTAGCTTCCTTGTAACAATGCTTAAACTCATAGTTATGAAAAAATTGCAATTTTGCCAACAGTGTATCAAGCCTGTATTGTAATTTCCAGCAAGCCAATCTCATGTTTGTAACAATATTTAATAATTGCATTTATTTTGATTCACTTATCACATTTATTTTAATTTATCAAATTTCAATTAATTCTAAAATTAAATTTAAATTAGTTATAAACTTATTATTTATTGCAATGAGTTTTTAGATTAAATTATGTACATTTTTCAATTAGCGTTTAAAATCCCACTATGTGATCTATCATTTTTTTTAAAAAAGCAAAGTTATTATTTAACTTTTTAAATCAAACTAAATTCAACTAAAAACATTCAAATATGACAATTATATTATACTCTCGACCGAGTTAAGTGTCCCACCATTTAGCTGGATGTTTGGAAATTCAATTTGTGATCGCTACATAATAATCTTACTTTGAGTTTAGTATAAATAAATAAAACTAAATTTGAAAACTGAGCTATTTCCGCGCCATATCTTTTGAATATATTTTCTTGGCTCTGCTTTTAAAAATTTAATAATTTTATTTCCACTCTTCTTAAGAGGGTTTTCCAGTACTTGCAGAGGAGGTAGCAGAAGCTGTTTCACACTATATATTGAAACACTCTGCTAACATTATTTGCAGAAAGTGAAATAAATAAAGAAGAAAGTGTTCATATACCTAATCAATGCAATAAAACTCATTTTATTCTGGAAATAGCTGCTCTGTTAAATGGAGACGCTGTTCGGAATTCCTCGGCCAGTTAATCCCCCTTTCCTGCTCAAATCCGAAGTGTTCGGAAACAGCAATGTATATGGGATATTTGCAGACCCTAACCTATTCTTCAATCTTCTATCTGCATTCCTCTCGTTTATCTTGTGTTCGATTTCTTTCAATTCGCTGCTAAAGCTCTGAAATGCTTCCATTACCCGCTCATCATCAGTCCAATCCCCTGTTTCTCTCTGCCCCAGATACACTTCGTCTCTGGAATGTCTAGACAACAGCTCTACCAGCCCAATGCCCAGGATGGTTTGCTTTTGATTGGAGACGGTTTTCAAGAAATACTCTTCTGGATTCTTAGCAAGCTCTGAAAATTCTTGCGATCCTTCCTCGGGGATAAGCCTTCTGCTGACAGCAGGCCTATTGGGCATGTACCCTGAGTATGCATACTGCCCAAAATTGGTTGCTGCATGAACAGCTGAAGCCACCCATATGATTGTTGTTAATGTCTTTTCAAGATCTGCTACTGTTTCCATCTTGTACCACCATGTCTCCTCCTTTTTGTCTGCATGACCAACATTTCGTATTTCATGCCACCATGCCTGAAGCTCTGTGTCACCACATACAAGTTCATCGTTGTAGAAGATGGACACATATCTCCGAACCCATTTCTGTATTGCAGACCATATATCCAATCCATCCACAGCATAAGGATAGTCTTGGATCATAAGCCTCAGCCCATGGGGCATCGATTCATCTTCCACTGCCATTTCCCTGTTTGATTCCAAATTCTGTGGGTCAGCATGTTCAAATACATTACATTTCAGAGGAACCCAAATACGCAATCATGGTAGTTTAGTACCTCTTGAGAAGATCAGCAGGTAAGCCTTGTTCGTCAAATCTCCAGTCTTTGTAGACTGTAGCAGACAATTCCATGGAATACTTCTGTAGAAACAACGTTTTTTCAGTTAATCCGCTTGCATTTATGAGAATCTGACGACCCAGAGCATTGATGCTCATTGTATCACGAAAATGAGGGCTTAGAAGCTTATGAAGGGGATGCAAAGCGCTCAGGTTTCTGTTTGTGGCGATTACAAAAGGTTCCATGACTGCGTGTGTCTTCAGCCTGAAAACCCAAATCACGATTTTGAATCTCTTCTTCAATCAATGAGATTGCCAACAAAACAATGAAAATCCAGGAGCATTTACTATTGATAACAAGGATGTTGAATCAATGTTTATTGCCAAAGGCCAAGAGACTTCCTAATTCATCCTTCTGTAATATTGATATAGAACTTTTTAATTTCCTGGAGATTTCAGAAAATACCAGAAATTTAATGGAAGTGCTTACCAGTGGCTGATCAATTCATGGTGCCCAGAATCGTTAACTGTGACGTGTGTTTTAGCGAGCTGCCAGAGTGCCCCAGGTACCCCTTCCTCTGCAGGAGTAAATACCCTTCTCAACCCTGAATACAGGCTCAGTTCTATGGCAACTGGCTTCAAGGTGTCATCTTTACAGAGGAACAGAATTGTGCGAGAAGCATAGGTTTTTGAGGACAGAGCATTTACCCGGTCGAGATATTGCATGAAAGTGTCGTGATGATCCAAAATGAACAGCTTGTTTTCCTCAATGGCCTAAGTTATTATAAGCTCGTTATAAAACATCTTAAAAGAATGAGAAACTAACCAATTTTCTGCACATTTAAACAGAGCAAATGTATACCTCCTCCACTGTAAGCCCATCAAGGTTGTTATGTATATGTTCAGCGGTGATTGAGCTTTCTTGAGGGCCATATAATTCTGGGTCTAATTCGCTTCTTGGGGGGAAACTCTGTAAATTTTAAGCTTGATATGTCAGACCGTACGGTACAACTCACCAATAAAAGGTTATAGCTCAAATAAATCAACAGTACAAAGAGTAGATGCATTCCTCAGAGCTCAAATAAATGAACACTAATGACTGTCTGTAAAATGTAAAGATACAGATGGTGTAGTAAAGCTTTTACAGTTTCTACCTAATCACATGTACAGAAAAACAGAAAATTGTTCATCTCTAACTTGGGCAAATTAGCATGTCAAATAAAAAATGGAGGGAGGATTCACAAAATTGTGGAAAAATGACATTTGATGCAATGGCAAAGTTCATGTTGTGAACACTTGGATGCTGGTGAATTCAAATTTTCTTCAACACAATTAAAAAATAGTGAAATAAAGATTCACAAAATCTAGAAAAATGATTCCATCTGTCAGTAAACTGGAAAAATCATTTTCAAAACTGTCAGTTTCTTCATTATGATCCATAATAAACAATATAACATTAACAAACCATTTGAAAAGAATTTACAAATTATTATAACTTCTGAATTTTGACTCTAAAAATTTCATACATCTAATTTACAAATTGTTAAAGAATTTGATCCTTTTGACTGCTGTTCTCTTTCATTATTCATCTTGTTAAAACTGTACAATTAATTTGACATTTTGGATCCATCATCACGATATCAGAAGGATAACTCAAATCAGCAATGTGAAGAAAGTTAGTTACTTGGAGACGCTGGATATGCATAGGATTGACACCAGAGAGCATCTCCCGAGCAAATTCTTCATCTTTTCTCCATGCGAATTCGTCAGCTGTATCGAACAAATTTCCCTCCAAATTATCTTCCAGTTTTTAAATACAAAATTTTAATTATGACAATTGAGAAAATGTAACTCACCGGCTATGACCTGCGGCGTAGGAAACTTGAGCAAGCTCTCACCATTCTCTACCTCCAGAGAACCGCCATTGTTTGCAGACACAGCATACAGCTTCTTAACATCTTCAAATGAGTGGAAATCTTTATTGGGGTCAAACAGAGCCTTGAGTAGAGGCACTGCAGCCTGGACCCCAATCTTTAGTAAATTGCTCAACAGATCAGACATTTTGACCGGTCCAAATCGTTCATCTCGAGGAACATATATGTTCAGGTTCAGGAAACATAATCTGCTTTCCGTATCAAGATCTGTCATTCACACCATCAATACTATCAGCTTCGCCCATTAATGAAGGCTAATTACAAACCAGATAACTAGCAAAATTTAGGGCCAAGTACAAACCACTTTTATTGCGATGACGGCCTGTTCTTCCCCTTCGTGGGTATGGGAATTTTTTAGATCCTCCCAATGTTTGGCGTTTATATTCCGCGCCGCTGTCTGGATCTCCAAGATCATTATAAAAATCATAATCATAAATTCTGTCCCATTCTTCCCTCTTTCCTGTTCCATCTCCTCTTAAGTTTTCAAGTTCTTCATTTCTCAGCTCCACCAGGGCCAGAGGTGTATCAGCCGGTAAATAGCTCTGTAATTGCAGTACTCAGAAACGAAAATTTAAGCACAGTTACTGATTTTAAAGAATCGAACTCTAATGAAAACCGCATTCAAACACAAAAGTTTTGGACATACCTTATTTGAGAAGAAAATCCGATCTGTCTTGTATTTACTGGCAGGGTAAACCCAAGAATTGCAGACAAAATGAACATTCCCCTGTTCAGGAATTTCAACAGTCAAAGACTTGAGAAAAAACTCATGGTGATGCAAATTTCTTATGAGGAATGCTCCAGGAGTCCCAAAGCTCAAATGCCATTTGAAATCAACCCTGTATTTGCTCTCCCCACTGACTTTTCGCTCCCCTGCAGATTTCCATTTCTGTAAAAATGCTGCCTCCCCAAGTCTTCCACTTCCATTGCCTGTCACATTCAGTTTCAATTGAATCACATTACACTCATAAACACTTTGATTTGTCATTAATCAAATTAGAAGATGAAAGAAAGGAGGAGAAGAATTGGGCCTGACTTGGATCGTTAGAAGTAATGCTGATAAGCTGCAAAGAGACGTTATTTTGGAGAAGATCGAAGGCATTTTTCTTTTGGAGAACAACAAAGCCTGTGATTGTCTCCTCTTCAGGAGAGTCAAACAGTTTTTTGAAAACGCTTATGAATGGGCCGAAGCAATCGAAACTGACCGCCATTGTTGGAAGCTGCTGCTGCTTCACTGTGTTAATTGTGGCTTCTAAACAAACTCAAAACTGTATATAAGATACTGGAAATTGACTGTGTCAGACTAATGTGGAAAGGGGTTGAGAATCCAGCTCCACATGCCAGGTAAATAGAGTAAAACAAATCGTAGTTGAGAAAATAAAATACTAGTATGAATTATTAAGGCATTAATACATGTGCATAGATTGTCAATGTGTTTAATTATATCATAACTAGTGGTTGGGGAAATAAATATTGAATGAGTTATTAAGGCATTAATACATGTACATTGCATGTCAATGTGATATCATTTAAAATAAAAATTGGAGTCTTTCAATAAATTATAAAATAAAATCAATTATATTCAAAATATGATAAAAAGTTAATGGGTCTAAGTTTTTTTTTTCTTTTCAGTAAACATATAATTATTTAGTGGTATAATGTTTAATATTGTTTTCCAATTATTTTCTATACTAGCAATTGTTCTTAATGTATAATGGGCACACCACTAAAATTAAAAGACCAAATTACCTCACATACTACATAGGAAAAATTAATGATCACTAGCTACTTTAAAAATGTCAATGTCATATTAAGGAAGTTGCAATCCATTATTTCATAAATACTTGCCACTATTTTAATTGTTGTATTTAGAAAATATGTCTCTTGTTATATTCTCTTGTATCAATAAGAGACCCTAACCATCAATATCTCCAATATCAATTGACACTCTTCAATTGTTAGAACCTGATATTAATGAATTATCAAAGCCCACATCATTTTGATTGGTAGTCAAGAGTGACTACCATGACTAACTAAAATAATTGACTCAAGGTTATAATATTACAATTATGAGTATGATTTAATCATTTACATACAAACACTTATAATATAGTGGGAACAATCAAAATGGGTATATGTGGTAGCTCTTGAAAGTCAATAGCTTGTTAATGCGATAAAAATAAAAATAAAATAAATTTGTTGCTTAGTTTATAGTTAAAATTTTATTGAAAGATATGCTAATTTTATAATTTTGTGCATGATGTCTTTTAATATTCACTCAAATTCATAAAGTCAACTCATGTACGGATTTGACCCAATAATTAGAGTACATTGTGGTCTAAGTAACATTTTAATAGATCATTTATGCAAGTGACAATTAGATATCTTATATTCAAATTTAAACTTATAATGCTCAAATTTGAAGCATAAAGTGTCCTAGAATACATTATGGCCCCATTCAATAAAAAATAATCACTAATTTTTAAGGGCACATTTCCCTTCTATTTTTCTAAATTGAAGTTGAAGTGGACATAAATGCATAAGATCCATATAGATTAGAAATCCAACTAAAACTCTAAGCAAGATATAAAAGGGTTGGAGCCAACTATCATTGAGGAAGTTCAAACTAAGGGTTATAAAAAAAAAAAATTCATCCCAAGCAACTAATCTCTTAATGAGACTAAAGGGGCACATTTCCCTTTCTATTTTTCTAACTTGAAGTTGAAGTAGACACAAATGCATAAGATCTATATGGATTACAAATCCAACTAAAAATCTAAGCAAGATATAAAAGGTTTGTAGTCAACTATCATTGGGGAAGTTCAAACTAAGGGTTATCAACAAAATTTTCATCTCAAGCAACTAATTTCTTAATGAGAGTAAGATGTCAATAAGTGCGATTGTAGTTGGTGCAGGAGCACCTAGGCTAATCCCTAGTTTTAAATTTTGATGTGGCTTGTACTGACCTTATCCAAGTCAGTAGTCTTTTTTTTGGCCTTAGAAGGTCTTGTTGGTTAGTGTCAAGATGGATTAGACTAGGATCAATCCATTCTTGTAGTTTTGCTTTTGTTAGTGTTTAGTGCTAGAAAAGCCTAAAGGTAGGAATTTGGGTCTAATAGCCTCGAAGGCTTAGCAAGACTTAATTTTGTGCCTAATATGGCCTCCATGATATTTCTACATCATTTGTGATAGGTTAGAGGTCATAGAATTAAGTTAGATGCAAAAATCAAAAAGTTGTCAAAATGTTGCATGACAACATTTACAATATTGGATTCCCTTCGGTGTTTGATGATGGGTGGCTAGTGTAACTGCCTAAAATCATGGGAAATCATATTTAGCCATGAAGAGGCCCATTTCCCGAGGTTGAGGATGTAGTGTGAAATTTTGAATTTGCAAGAAAGCTCTGTTTTACTGAATTTGTGCACTGTCGACTACTTTGGATTGTTAGTACTCTAGTATGGATTGAATCATACAATTTTATGTTGGATTAGTGTAGTTAGACTTGTTATAGTTCATTTTGTTTTGGTTAGAAGTTTATGTGAATCCATTTGCATAGTTTTGTAAATTCTTTTGTGTTCTAGTTAGTTGTTGGTATTATTCATATAGTTTTAGGTAAAATGGCTCCCCCATAGATCTCCACCATGCTAATCATCATGTCTCTGAGGGATATGGAAGGGAGGCCATTTTAAAGTGTATATATGGAAGGAGGATCTCAGCAAAGGAGTTTAGCTATTTTATGTCATGCCCTAGGCGAGTCCAGTGTGCCCGGTTAAAGACTTGACAGTGAACGAAATGTGTTTGATTGCATGGATGTGAGTTGCAGAGTGAAACCAAGCATGGTTTTGAGTTCATTTGGGTCATATAGAGACCTAATATCCATATTAGGATTTTCCCAATCCATCCAAGTACTTTTTCTAGCATAAATCACTTGGTTGGTCCTGAATAGCCCTAGTTTCCCTTAATTCTAGGAACCTACTGTATGGAGACCCTAGAACTATAAGACCTACAAAATCCTCCTTTTCTTGGAAAAGGGTACTAGAATATCACATTTTATTTTGGGTTTGTTTGGGAAAGTTTTCCAAAAAGTGAGAAAAACCAGTCAAATAGGGCTAGTAGGAGTACTAGGCCTAAAAGCCAAGTTTCAAGGAGAATTGGGAGATCGATTGAAAAAGCTATGATACCATATCCTAAATGGGATCAGAGGAAGTATAAGAAGAATTTGAACATGAATTGTATCCTTTAATACACTTGTGAAGCAGAGGAGCTGAAAATGCACTTGGAGACATCCAAGAAAGAGTGAAGGAGTAGAGTAAAATTTGATGGTAGTTACCTCCTAGTGAAGCACAAAAGTTACCAACTCTTAGATTTGTGTTGTTGGAGTCCTATGCTAGCTAAGAAAGGGATTGAAAGATCCTATAAGAGAGGGTAGGTTCTTGTGAAGACTAGGAACAGTAAGATTCCTAGTTAGGCTTGTGCAAGCACACTAAGGGTGTAGCTATTAGATTGGTATCAGAGCTTATAAGATTTGGCTTGTGGTGAATGTTTCAACCAACAGAATCAATAGGAGAGTCTACAATGGTGACCAATACAGAACTTGCAAAGAAAGGGGATGAGAAAGAAGAAGAGAATAGATTGCTCAGAGATAGATTGGCCCAATTAGAGCATTAATTGGACCAAGTGGAGGAAAAGACTGAAGAAGTCAAGGACAAAGTGGAAGGAAAACACAAAGAGGTAGAAATTGGGGATGAGGTCCCTGAACCAGACCCTGTACTCATAGAAGAACCATTCTTAAAAGCATTGAAGGCTTTAAGTGGGAAATCATTGGAAGGAATTCCAGTCTTTAGTGGAAAGATGGAACCAGAGGTAGTCCTTGATTGGATTGAAGGACTTGAGAATCACTTTGAATGTGATGGCATAACTGAAGCTCGAAAAGTAAAGGTAGCTAAGGAAAGACTTAGAGGGTTCGCAGTCACTTGGTGTAAATTTATCCAAGATGAGAGAGAGAAGGAAGAAAGAGACCCTTTTCCACTCTGAAGGCTATGGTAGCAAGAATCAGAGATTCATATGTACCTGAACACTATGAAATTTAGTTACATAAAAGGAGACAAAGTTTAAGACAAAAAGACTTAGATTTTAACTCTTACACTGAAGAGTTTCAAAGGCTATGTATGAGATCAAGAGTTGCAGAAGATGAAAGTGTGAAGGTAGCTAGATACCTCAATGGTCTAAGATGGACTATCCAAGATGAGTTGAGTTTCTTGAGTCCTACCACTATTCAAAGATGCCACCAACTTGTAGTTAAGGTGGAAGAGAATTTGAAAAAGAAACAAGATACAAGTAATACCAGAGGTAGAGGTAGAGGAAGAGATGGCAGAGGCCAAAGGAGTGGATATGGTGGTATAAGTTCAGAATCCAAGACTCAAGGAGAGACTAAGCTGACTAAACAAAAAGAAGGAAGTTCAAGAAGAGGAAGCTTCAATA
Organism: Thuja plicata; assembly: GCA_018584345.1. Lineage (NCBI taxonomy): Eukaryota > Viridiplantae > Streptophyta > Pinopsida > Cupressales > Cupressaceae > Thuja > Thuja plicata. The sequence continues at coordinate 1,778,865 of MU224832.1, read as the reverse complement.
GAGTAAGAGGCTCTAATACTAATTGGAGAGGAAGAAGCAATAGCCAAGGAAGAGGTTCTTACTTTTAAACCATGAAATGCTACCATTGCAACCAATTGGGACATCCTTCCTATAGGTGTCTGGAGAAAGGCTTTACTTCCCAAGGAAGTGACAAGAGAGTAAATTTTGTGCAAGAGGAGTCTAGTGGTGGAAACAAACACCCTGAGGTACCCTTAAAATCAGAAGAAGGAGAAAATCTAATGATAAGGAGAACATTGATCAAAGAAACAGTGAGGGAGGAGCCAAGCCAGAGAAGAGCACTATTCAGAGTAAAGTGCAAAATGATGGGTAAAGTGTGTAGAGTCATCATCGACTCAAGGTCTACTGACAACATTGTGTCAGAGGAGGTAGTTAGTAAACTGAAGATGAAGAGGATTCCACATAGTAATCCATACAAGGTTACTTGGTTTAACAAAGCAAAACATGCCGTTGCGAATGAACAAACATGAGTGGATTTCTCAATTGGAAGATATAAAGATAAGGTACTATGTGAGATCCTACCCATGGATGCATGTCACCTTTTACTAGGAAGGCCATGGAAATTTGATAGAAAATCCATGCATGTTGGAGCTAAGAATGCATATTCTTTCAAGAAAGATGGTGTGACTTTAAAAATCCAGTCACTGTTGGAAGAAGGAGAAGTGAAGGCCTCATGCCCTAGTGTCCTATTGGTGAATGAAAAGGAGTTCCTAGAAGCTCTAGAAGAAGGAGAGGGAGTATCATATGATTTTTTTTTCAAGCCAAAGGAAGAAGATACAGAGAAGACAGACAAGAAGATATAGATTCCTATAGAAGTACAAGAGTTGCTTAAGGAGTATAAAGACATTGTCAATGATGAACAACCAACAAGCCTACCCCCTAAGAGAGATATTAGTCACTAAATTGACTTTATCCTAGGAGCTACCCTACCTAACAAGGCTTCTTATAAGATGACCCCTCAACAAAATGAGGAAATTGCCAAAAAAATCTAAGAACTCCTAAACCAAGGCCTCATTAGAAAAAAGTATAAGCCCATGAGTCATACCCACTGTCCTAGCACCAAAAAAGGGAGGAACTTGGAGGCTATGCACTAATTCCATAGCCATTAACCGAATCACCATTAGGTATAGATTTCCTTTTCCTAGGATAGAAGACCTAATGGACTGTTTAGGAGGAGCAAAGTATTTCACTAAGATTGACCTAAAGAGTGGTTATCATCAAATTAGGGTCAATGAGGGAGATGAGTGGAAGATTGCCTTCAAAACCATAGAAGGTTTGTATGAATGGCTTGTGATGTCATTTGGGCTATCAAATGCCCCATCCACATTCATGAGACTTATAAACAAAGTGATGACATGTAACTGATTGAATGTTTGAAGATGTTAAGTTGATCACCGAAATGCAGAAGGATAATGCAAGACATTAAATTAGTTAATGGATTGTATTGTCATTGATGTCAACTTGATATAATCTAATCAGTTATAATCAAAGTGTCAACGACTTTACAGAATCAAAGAGAAAAGGATTATTCTTTTAGTAATGTATAAAAGACAAGCATTCACAATGTGACTTCAAACACTGATGCTCAGTGGACACAGACGGATAGAGATCACCAAAATTCAAGTCACAGTGATGCCTAAGCAAGAACACAGACGAGCATTACTGACAAGCAGAATCACAAGCATAACCGACAGCTAGAAACATAGTGTAAACTGACGGAGAAGTCCGAGGAGAACTGAAGTGTTGACAAAGCTATCAAAGAGTTAAACACTTAAATTAACTTGAGTTTAGAAATGAAAAAATATCTAGCTGGCAAAGATAAATATGGACTTAACTGGTAGTTATCTTTGTTTTCATTGACAAGATAAAGCCAGAGATAAGTAAAGGATTTAAAGATGTTTTGTCAAGTTGGCAAGAAGATCTCTGCGAGATAAAACAAGATTTTTGCTTTAAATATAATTGGCAAGAATTCTGGATCACCCCAAGATCAAGAAAATCAAGAACCTAACAATGGTGATATCATGTCTATAAAAGAGACAACTTAATTCACTATGAATCGAGTGGGTGAATGAATGAAAAGAGGATGCCGAAGAGAAACTGATGAAGAGCAACTTCATACAGTCTTGATCAATCAAGTTGAGGAAAGAGCTAAAGTTTTCTGCGGACACTGAACAACAGAGTACAGCATCACCGAGTAGAATCAAAGTGGATCAAAGGTATAAAAAGAGATATATTGATCATAATAGTTTTATGAGATTACAATAGATCTGAAAATATGCAAGTATAAGTTGTACATGTGAACAGATCATACTGTTTCAGTTTAACCATTGATTTAGAAAGTCTCTTAACCAAGCGGGATTTAAAGATCCTTTCTGTATTGAGATACATCGTAAGGAGTATCAAAAAGTTTGATCATGAAGATAGCATGAGATGCCAGATACCTATTGACAGGCCAATTGAGTGTTTGATCAAGGAAGGTAGCATAGAGATGCCCGATATCAAGTGACAGACTAAACTTTTAAATCCTCTAACTGTAACCACCTGAATTCGGTCTGTCGCAACTATGGACCCTATTTGCCCTAAGTGTGATCATACCCTCAATTTATGTCCAAACGACCCTGTTACTGCTTGGCATAATGCTTTTAATCAATTTAATGTCCT
>MU224832.1:1738345-1771921 GCA_018584345.1 Thuja plicata | reverse complement strand
ACACTCTTTCTAGTTAGAAGGCAATAGGTCAATTTTAGTGGGTTCTTATGCTTTTTCATGTTTTCACTAACCCCATGATGCTAATATAATGATCTATTGAGTGTTTGTGTCCATTCCGACAGGTACCATTTACACACGAACACTAACAAGGTCATGCCTAACAGTGTGTTTGTAACCTTTAACAGGGTTGGCTCTTCATCGAGCTCACTTCAGAAGAGTGAAAATTTTGGGTTACCGATCCCAAGTGGTTTTCCCTTAACATGGTTTCCACGTTAAAAACCATTTGTCAATGTGTTTATGAGTCATTACTTTACTATTTTGCATTACACATAGCTTACCTAGATTGATTGGTATACTCTAGATAATTTACTGCCTTTAGGTAAATTAACAAACTGCTATTCGGTAAACATACAGTAGAAGGTTTAACAAAGCATTCCGAGCGGTAGTAATTTGATAGAAGCATTTGAAGACATTCATCTTATAGGACTCAAGATAAATAGAGGCTTAATATTGCGGTACTAAGTTTTTGGGTTGATTATTGGAATATTTTTTAGGTCACTGATTCATCCCCCCCCCTCTTAGTTATTACTAACAATTGGTATCAGAGCTTGTGTGCTTGGAAAGGGATTTTAACAACTCAAGATAAAGATCACAAGATGAACATAAGAGATGTGCCCAAGTTGAATAAAGATAACTTTACATCATGGCAAAGCAGAATAAGACTCCACCTATCAGGTATTGGAAATGATATTGTTCAATACTTAGATATTGAATATGTGTTGCCTATAGGACCTCACACTCTTGAGAAATTAAGAGTAAATCATGAGCATAACTATATGATGATAGAAATTGCATCATCACTCCCCAATGCTGTGTTTGAAGATGTCAAAACCCGCACCTCTGCAAAGAAAATGTGGGATAAGTTGAAGCTTGTACATGGAGGAGATGCCAATGTACTAAGAGCAAAGGCAGAAAGCCTAAGAGGGAGGTTTGATGAACTAAGAATGAAAGAAGGAGAAAATATCACTCAGTATAGCTGCAGAATAAAAGAGGTAGTAAATGTTATCCGAGGAGTTGGCAGTGTACTTGAAGAGAATACAGTGGTAAGTAAAATCTTAAGAACCTTACTGCATGTATATGCTATTAGAGTTTCTGCTATTCAAGAAATGAGAGCAATTGCAAACAATACAGTTGCTCTAGATAGTCTGATTGGTAGACTAATTTCATTTGAGATGAACAACTTTTATAATAGTGTCTTACCATCTATAGAATCTACATTCAAATATTCTTTGAAGATAAGTAACTCAAGTCATAGACATGCTGTTAGAAATGATAGTGATAGTGATAATGAGGATCAAGGACTTGATGATATTGACTCACTTATGGCCAGAAGATTGCAGAGAGGCAAAGGTAGATATAAAAGTAAATTACCACTTGTATGTTTGAATTGTTAAGAGGTTGGACACTTTGCTACAAGATGTCCAAACAGAAGAAAAGATGAAAGAGGAAATGACAGATCATATGAGAAGAAGTTTGATAAATGTGATAATAGAGATTACCGAAGCAACCGACAATCTAACAAGAGAGATACCCGAGACTACAAGGACAAAGGGAAGAAATCTTGTTACCTAGATGAGAACAGAGTTGATGACACTGACACTGAATCAGAAGAATACATCGAGATGATATTTGTAGCCATGAAGGATGACTCAGATGAAGATGAAGAAAGGTATGTAGAAACTGCACTCATATCTAAAGTTAGTAAAAATGATGCCTGGATCATAGACAGTGGCTGCACTCACCATATGACTAGTGATAAAAAAAAGTTTGAGACTTTTGAATACTATAATGGTGGTTCAATGAGAATGGGAAATGATACACCTTGTCCAGTTGAAGGTAAAGGAACCATAATGTTGAATAACCTGATAAAATGTGAAAATGCTTACTGGGTTAAAGGACTGAATTATAATTTGTTAAGTGTTTCACAGCTGAACAATTTAGGTCACATAGTATCATTTGAAAATAAGAAGGCAAAGATCTACGATGAATCAGGAAGGTTGATTGGTATCGATGAGCAGACAAAAGGTAACCTTTTCTATCTTGATGACACTAACACCACTTGTTTAATGGCTAGAAACAAAGATATATGGTTGTGGCACAAAATATTGTGTCATGTGAACTTTGACAACATGATAAAGATAAGCAACAAGAGGAATGTCAGAGGCTTACTAAGCATGACTAAGCCCAAGCATATCATGTGCAAGAATTGTCAAAAAGGTGAGATGACAAAGTCTAGTTTCAAGAGTAAAACCCATACATCTAATACAATTCTAGAATTAGTCCATTTAGATCTCTGTGGACCCATGAGGACAAAGAGCTACTATGGAGATAGGTATTTTATTCTCTTTGTTGATGATTATTCTAGAATGATGATAGTCATGTTCTTAAAAGATAAATCAGAAGCATTTAAGATGTTTAAATGGTACAAGGCTATGGTAGAGAAACAAAGTGAAAATAAATTGAAAAGCTTAAGGTCAAATAGAGGAAGTGAATTTACTTCAAAATAATTCACTAACTATTTCAATGAGCATGGAATTAAAAGAAATGTTTCTGCACAGAGAACACCACAACAAAATGGAATTGCTAAAAGGAAAAATAGATCAATTATTGACTGTGCAAGAACATTGATGATTGAGAAAAGAATCACTAAAAAAATCTTGAGGGAAGCTGTCAGTACTGTTGTCTACACATTAAATAGAGTACAATTGAAGAAGGACACAAAGAAGACACCCTATGAGCTTTGGTATAGTCATACACCCAATGTAAGTTACTTCAGAATCTTTGATAGTCAATGTTATATTTTGAAGGATGATAGAAATGTAAAACTTGAATCCAAAAGTGATGAAGGTATCTTCGTAGGGTACTCAACCAAAAGAAAGGCTTATAAATGTCTTAACAAGTCATCTAACAAAATCATTGAAAGTGAAAATGTGAAAATAGATGAATTTGCAGAAAAGAATGATAAGGAAAGAAAAAAGGAACCATAGGAATACAACAAGTTTTTTTATATAGAACCTGACACTCTACCCAAGAAATAGTGTCTCGCTCCGAGAAACAAAACATTGCACCCGAGCATCAAGCCACAATTACCGAAAATCAAGAAAATCCTCAAGATGATGTTCCGAACAATAGAGATGAGAACGAAGGTTAAGAAGATGATCAGAATGATGAACACAAAGCTGAACCAAAACTTGCCAAGTATGTCAGAAGACATCATCCATAGAATCAAATCATAGGAGACAAGAAGGATGGAACAAGAACAAGAAGTAAATCACTAAACACTAGATGCTTACTTTGTGATTTTGAGCCTAAATCTGTTAACAATGCACTTGAGAATGAAGAATGGGTCAGTGTTATGAATGAAGAAATAGATAAGATTGAGAAGAACAGTACATGGACACTAGTACCGAAACCAGATGACAATAATGTCATCGGTACCAAATGGATATTCAGAAACAAGCTGAATGAGAATGGAGAAGTCACTAGAAACAAAGCAAGGTTAGTATGCAAGGGATATGCACAGGAAGAAGGTATTTACTATGGAGACACCTTTGCACCCATTACTAGACTAGAAGGAGTTAGAATCTTACTTGCTTATGCTGCATTTAAAGGATTCAAGGTATACCATATGGATGTCAAATCTGTATACCTGAATGGAATACTGGAAGAAGAGGTATACATTGAACAACCAGAAGGGTTTGTTGATCCAGACAAGAGAAACATGGTATGTAGACTACATAATGCCTTGTATGGATTGAAACAAGCACCGAGAGCCTAGTATGAAAGATTTCACTCATATCTCATTAGCATAAAATTTGTTAGAAAAAGTGAAAATAACAATTTGTACTTGTAGGCATACTTTCAGTCCCCCATTTTTGAACTTTCAAAATTAAGCCTTGTGAACAAATTTCCCAAATTCTCTTAGAATTTTCTATTGATATTCTTCTGAAGTTACTTGCTAGTTATGAAAATTTAGTCAAGGAGATTATTAGTCATGAATGGATAAGTGGATTTGAATAACATGCATGCTTTGAAATATTCTAAATTGGTGTTCTAGTTGGTATTAAGGGTGAGGTTCAGCAATTCAGAGAATTGGGGTGATTGTAAACTTTAAAAGAGTATGCAGACATTGTTGAATTCATCTTCCATTATGAAATAGGCTATGTTGATGCCCTTGATATGTTCCCAAATTTTCCATAACAATGTTCCTTGGATTGGTTTCAAGTTGAAGATATTTAGTGAAAATGTTGATTTTGATACAAGCATAAGTCAAAGGTTCAAAATAGAATGGGATTCACAGTCAAATTGTGAAAGTCCAACAAGAAGATGCAGAAAATGCCCTCTCATAGTCATTTTCCGCCAAAGAGCCACAAATGGATGTGAGAATGCAAAATCTTGATAATGGTAAAGTTTTCAAAGTCAATGTTATAGAGAAAGTAGAAAATGTATATTTCAATATTCCATATGAAGCGAAAATTGGATTTTCAACCAAAGGAAAAAGCATAGCGGAAAACTCATTTTCTGCTATGCCTTTCACACTCCATATTGAATTTTATGCCAAAGGCTATGGAAAAGCCAAATGAGGAAATCTTGACAACGGAAGAGGAGTTGATCATAAGGATGATCTTAGCTAAAAAGAGAAATGCCTAAGCACCAGGATAGGAAGGAAAAAGGGGGGCTTACGAAAGTTATCCAAGTACAGAGTGGTAATCCTTATTAAAAGCCCAGGACACAAGTAACTGTGGGATTGTCAATTTTCCAAAATTGAATAAGTGAAGGATTTGCTAAGTAGAGTGATTTTCCATATGGATGAAGATGAAGGAGTCCCGACTTGAGATGTAAAAACAGAGCATGCACTCGAGCCATTAGTAGTGAAGTGTGAATCTGTGTCGAGGCTCGGTTCGGGTAAGTTTCCACATGCTAGTAGTATACAATGAAAGGTTGAGAAGCCTTCAGATACATCATATATACTAAACACATCTCTTAATGATGTCTATAATTCAAAGGTTGCACATAGTGCACAGTGCAGTTGAAGGCACTAAACACTGAAGCAAGGCAAAGTGTCAGTCAAATTGATTTGAGTCATAGCCGAGTTTCCTCTAATGAACTACAAAAACACCCGTCGGTGAACCTGGAAAGATCTATGTTCAAAGGAGAATTACATGGGAGAACGTCGATTCCAGTCACAGGCCAGGGGCATCATCTAGTCCGAAGGTAAGAACATGCTCTCAGGAGTAACATCCACATGCCAACAGATTGGTATAGTGTTCATCTACTTTGCTCTAGGAAGGTTTACTAGAAACTGGATGAAGAAAAACAAAGAGTTGGGGTGGAGATGTTTCCATTTCTCTAATTTAACAATAATGCCTGAGCTTTGGAAGCATATGAAAGATAAAATACAAGCTTACAATCTCAGTGATTGATTTTTCTTCCAGATCGAGTCAAAGTCACATCTACAAAGGTGCAATAGCTATAGAAAAGCATATAGATTATAAACTGGACCACTCTTTTGTTTGTTATTTGATCTTCACACTATCGAGCATACCCATCGGTCGATTAAGACTAGAATCGCGATGTCAAAACACACAAGGCTCGAGTTCATGGCAGGTGTCTTCTTTGTTGGAGGATGAACTCATATAATAAAATAGAACATCCGGTCCACAAAGATCACTAGGCCAAGATGAAATTTGTCAGAATAGAGCATGATGCCACCGGTGATTATTTCAAATACGTTATCTTTGAAGAACACTTGTATATGTCGCGTAGTATCTGGATGTGAGGGGAAAAGGCTAAAGTTGGACACATGGTTCTTATGTGTCAGCACTTTATGGAGAAGTCGTAAAATCAAAAAATATGGTCGGTCCCTCAAGATAAATCATAGCATGGAGAAGTTCCAAACAATTGGAGTCGGTGGCAGAGGTAGCTTCATTATACTTTTGGCTATTTATCCTACTCAAACTTCTATTCCTGAAATCATATGCCACGTGGATGGAAAGGATTTTTCATTTGGTACAAATGGCGATGGTGAATTTAGATTTCCTGAAGGATACAGAGTCTCACCTAAATAAAAATGTTAATGAGAAGGAGAATCTCTTTATTTGATTTGATCAATTATGGAAAGACAGTTAGAAAAGACAAAAAAAGTAGAGAACCGAAAGCTTTTGAGGATGTATCTAATAAAATAGTTCACCTACAAATACTTAATCAATGGTGGTGTTATATTAATGTTTGTTGTTATAAACAAAAGGCGTAATAGATGTTAGAGGGGGTCTTTTCTTCAACATAGTTCTTTATAATTGAAAAAGAAGATTAGTTTAAGAAAAATGGATAATGAAAAGCCATCGGAAGCAACTGAAAGAAATGGTTATTGTAACCGAAAAGTCATAGAGGAAAGTGAAGGATTCTGGAAGTTTATTTATTTTAAAATCTTTTCATTTGAAAGGGTTATTCTTTTATGCAAGAGTAGGAAGTACTGGAGTAGAAGGGAGTCAGTTTTTCTTTTATGCATTTCATTTGCATTTGCATTTGGAGTTGAGAGTTCTGGTTTTTGTAATAGACTTAGCAGAGATTGTGAGAAAATAAAATTGGAGTTTTCTTATTTATTGTGTTCAATACAAAGAGGGGTTTTATTCTGAATTGGAGCATTTGATTATTACTTTTCTGTTTATAATCAATCGTAGTATTGTTATATTCAGTTTTGGGCATTATCTTGCATCTTGTGTTAAGTAATGGATGGTGTTGACGGGGTTTTGCTGACCGAGTCCGCCAACAGTCATAAGTTGTCACCGGGTTCCAGGGATACCGGCCAACTTTGCCTGCAAAGGTTGTCTAGGGAGATTATATTCCCCGGGCCTTCAAGCAGCTAGGTGTCGGGTCACGACGGTGCGGGGCTCGGTTGGGAGGAGTGACTATTTTCGAGGGGGATAGCTGGTTTCTTCAACTCAATACCTCCGAGGATTCGATAAAGTAAGGTTTCCCCTAGCGTTCTACACTTAGTAAATAAAATGAAAAAGATCCTACAGGGTTAGAAATATTTCATCTAACTACAGTCATGTTTAAACGTCCAGAACATCAATAATACTCTGATAGACTACACTAAATACTAAAGAAATACATAACCGTCAGCTAGCATTTTATCAGTAGCGGGAGTAAAAGAGGTCGTTAATCTATTTTAATATATCAGAGTAGAAGACATAAAGAATGTTAAAACATGAAATACCATTAACTCAGAAGCAGGAATGCCAACAACATCATTGCCAAAAATTCTTCCTTTTTTATTAATGTTCCTTCCAGCAAACACTGGTGTGTGATACAATGGTGGCTCCAGGGGAGCATTTGACTATATAAAACCAGAACAATGGAGCATTGAGCTCTGCAACTAAAATGAGGAATCACTTGCTATTGCTATGGACAACAAAATTATCAATTTTTCCAACACTTGGAAATGGGCCGGTCTGACTATTTATACAATTCTCTTCTAACCCTAACCCTATTTTACATCATGTTTCAATAAAATACAATATCCGGGGGCCGGTACTACCTGCGCCACCCTATAAAAGACCTGGAGACAGAATAGGTCTTTCATGTCAGAAGAATAAGACAAGGATATACAGCGGAAGAATCGGCCTCAAGAAGAGAGCCAGAAAAGAGAAAGAAGAAAGTAGGTCCCTCGGGGACCGAGGCTACATGCCTCATAAATGGGAAATGCGGCGCCCTGTCTCCAATATGCCAGGTGTACCTTTGAGAGGCACCTCGAGAAGACCATCATGTCAGAAAATTAACTGTTAAGTCGACGCCTCCTTGAAGGAGCCAACCACCCTCTGACAACTTTTATTAACCGCTTCTGAAAGTGACCGGTCGGCCTCGGGGACCGGGACACGGATCACCTTGAAAGAATGCAAAATTTTGGATCTGGGACTCCGGGATCCGGGAACTTACGTTCCCAAAGAGTAAAGAATGCCTAACACTTGAGTTCTCCCCGACCTCCGGAGAAAGCTCAAGGTTGCTTATTATCGTTGAAATCCTGGAGAAGGTGGGAAATACCATCCTCATCTATCTGTTTCAAGCTGGCCCTTCGGTATTTGGCAACTTCAACCTGTTCCCCCAGGTCCGGATCATTTTCTTTAAATTAATCTACCATTCTCGCCGCGTCATGACCACTAAGTATCATGCGGGTTAACTTCGCCATCTGGGCCCCATCTATCCCTCCTAGAGATTGATACCGGGATTTCATTATTTCATCAAAACTCCCCAAGACTGAATCTTCGGGGGTACATGTAGCTGTGCTAAGGGTATCAGCCCCGGAAGTCTTTATCACAAAAGACTTGTATAAATTGGAAGAATATTTTACAGCATTTACCTTATCTTGCAGAGACCCTACCAGTTGCTTGATCACCTCCAATGTGAGGTCAAGTCTGGAGTGTTGGGTTCTCACACAATCAAATGATTCATCACCCAGAATTCCAGATTCAGAAATCATATCTTCTCCCAGGGTAAGGAGCTCTTCGAGCTCCACTTCCATGCATGGTAATTCTCTGCATCACCCTCCCACAGTTCAATAAGAGTTTCTGCCTGGTGAATAACCTGCAGGGCCGTGAATAGATCCGGGAGGGTGGATGCCAGGAAATGCCGGGTGTTACCTATCTGCAGGGCGACCCACTCGTCCACTGCCTAAGATTTCTTCTTCATCACTCGTAGGGAGTCTATGTCACTCTACGATATATCTTCTGAGGTGGAGGCCTCCGGAGGAGCGACATTGATGGGTCGAGCCAGCTCGGTAAGCAACCCCATAAGGTTTGCATTCTTTTCCTTTTCAGCTTTGAGCCTTTGGGCCTCTTTCTCATATCGGGCTTCCACTGCCCTTGCTGCCTCCTTTAGCAAGTCTACCTCACCTTTCTTTCCCTGTTTCCCTAGTGATACCTCCGCAACATTATAGTCTCTGGGGTCTGCGGTTGCTTCATCGGCGTCTGGGGGAGGTGTTGCCACAACGACAACTATTTCTCCGCCCGGCCTAGTTCGGAGGGTATGAACTGTCCAGGCTTTCTTGGCCTTCGGTGGGGCCTGGACTTGGGCCATCATTTCAGCCAGCGAGAGAGAAATCGTAGGAGCAGACTGAGCTTTTCTTTTCCTGCTCTCTACCAGCCACTGAGGTGGGAGGGGTGGCCTTCCTGCCAGAATTTTTTCCCCTGATTCTTCTCTGGTACCCTGCGGTTGTTTCTCTTCAGTGGCATGAACCTCATCCGTTCCTCTCCCTGCCTCAACTTCTTCTGCAGTGATATTCTCTTCAACCTCAATCTCCTCAGCCTTGTCCTGTATGTCTATCACTAGGTCTGGACTCTGGTAGGCTTCCTCGGGGATCTCTTCTTCGAGCTGCTCTTCTTCTTGTTGTTCTTCTTCTGTCGGGGCCTCTTCCTCTATTGGCACCTATTTCGGTAGTAGGGGAGGTGTTAGGCTGAGATTTAGAGTTTGGGCCGCTGTGATCACCTGCCCAAAGGTTTCTCCCGGGAGTAGCCCTTGGAACGTGGTGGCTGGGGTTACAATTATTCCCGAAGGTCTAGTTCCCCCAGCGGATGCCATTTGTTCACCTTGTTTTTGTTGGTCCACTCCCGGACCTTGCATCACTTAATCCCCAGAGGCAATCTCCGGCTCTGGCTCTTTTTCTTCCACCTGCTACTCTCATCCCTGTGCAGGTTCATGTTCAAAGTCTTCTTTCTCTGCAGCTTCTTGTTCTTTCCCCGGGACTTCTGCCTCTGCTTGGGTATTGTCCCCCTGCAGGTTCCCGAACTCATCAGTTGCAAATACATCAAATTCTTCTTGTGGAGGGGGACTGGCTGGGACCTCTGTAAGCTCTGTTTCTTTCTTTGGCTCTGGGGAACTAGAAGAAAGGATCTCTACTTCTTGGGGTCGAGATGCCTCTGGCTCCGGCTCTGCCTTGGGATTTTTGCTGAGCTTCTTCTTTCTCCGGGTAACTTGAGGTGGCCCCGCATCTCTTATTACCACCGATTCTAGGGGATCCACCCCCGTCTCCTTTACCATCAAGGCTGCTAATGACGAGGAGGAGGGGGGAGGAAGTGGTCCGGCCATGAGTGGTGGAGTGGCCAGCCGTGTTATTAATTGCTCCCTCATTTGCTGGGAGGCTGCCACCGATTGTTTTATTTATTCTGGGATGGGGACTTCTTGTGCAGAAGGGGTCGTGTCTATTATTTTTTCCTTATCTGCTCCCTACAAATAATTCTCGGCCCCCACGGTCAATCTTGATACCGGTTGTGGGGTTAACTTTGGCGCCGACTGTGCTGCTCGGCGGGTACTCCGGGGGAACACCTTCTTAAAATAAGCGTGGCTTCTCTCGACCACCTCTTGAGTGAATTCTTCAATTGTGGGCCCTTCCTGGGTGGCCCAGTTCACTGGTGGGAGAGCCCTTTTATCGATCCCCTTTTCCTTGTACTGGGGATCGGCAGTGGGGGCGGCATCTGAGAAGTCCGCTGGGAATTTCTGGAGCTTTAGTTTCTGCATCATGCCGGCTATCATTCTGACATAGTGCCTACTCCGCATCTCCACATCATCTTGGCAATCTGCCCAAAAATCCTCCATGTGTATATGATGGGGCTCTGAAGCCCGGGGCAGTGCCGTTGCAATCCTGCCATGCGGATCAAAGTTTTTTTGCGTTAGATAAAACTCCTGCAGGTTGTAACTTTTTAGCTCATTGTCTGCCTCCTTTGCGGCGGCCAGACTGTAGGTTTAATTCCCACATGTGATCGGGAATGGGATGTTGGGTATCTTCTTGAGGGCAAAGAAGGCATGCACCTCCATCATTTTCCTGCAGTACTCCAACAACACGATCTTGTCCCCACAATGTTTGGGCAACAAGTAGGGTTTCCCAGAGAAGCTGGTGACCCTAATGTACGTGTGCTGTTGGAATTGAATGTAGTAATGTCCATAACTACAGACCAATTTCATCACCTCAGTAGACAGGTGGTATCCGGCGTCCCGGGTGGGTGTAAGCAGATGGTAGTAAATGAACGCGTCATTTACCCAGCATAAACTGGGGAAGCTAGCCTCCCATTGAACCTGTGGGAAATGGTCCCACGGTTCTTTTTATCTTGGGCCAATCCCGAGCATGCCATCAATAAGTAGGCCATGGGAATGGGGCCTCTGCTGTGCTAGGGCCCATAAAACATAAGAAGACATATAGAACTTCTTCTTCCTGTTCAACTGCTGGAACTGGGAGTCGACATGGTTGGAGATTATTGTGGCCCAGTCGAAGTATTCTCCCTTAGTGGAGATGCCAAGGAGGAAATAGTATATCCATTTGGAAAACTCTTGGGCGGAGGGCTACCCAAAGACCCAGGCTAATGTTATCATCCCCATCTGGATGCTCTCCTTGAATTCAGAGCGGGGAATTTCTATCTTCATTCTCTTTGGGTTCCTCTTCGGGGCCTTGAGCCAATGGGTATTCATGTATACCCGGGAAGCGTCCTCCAGTTGTGTAAACTGGGTCAAGGCATCAATCCTTGTAACCACCATGGCCCTATCAAATTGTGGGATTCCCAGGCTCGCCTAGAATGTAACTGGGTTGAGGGACACCAGTGGAGTGGGGTATCCTGTGGGTTCTGCGGCCGCGAGCATAACGGCCCGAACAAAGGAGTTGTAGTTGGTAGCCAGTGTTTGGATAAGCTCTGGAGATTGCACAGAGCATGGGAAGCAAGCTGCCTGGAGGTTTCCAGAGTTCCCGACGTTGATTGCTAGTTGATCTCCAGCCTGTCGCTGGATGTGCATTATTATCACTAAGGCCTGCATCTCCGGCCATGTTCCGACGCTGGTGTCGGTTATCAGCTTCACCTTGGACTCAATCTTTGAGCCCATGATGACATTGTCCTGTACAAATTTCATGGTCAGGGGCAGCTTTTCCAAGGCCCTCTCCATCTTAGATTTTACTGCTGCCCTGGTCTTTGCTGCGGAAGGCAGCTCTGGACTTCTGGGTGGAGAAGATGCGGATGCCTCAGAAATGTTTGGAAGATGAACTTCGGGAACCTGCGAGACAAAGCGACCATCAGAACACATTTATCAAAATAATTATTCTGGGGTCCGAAGATCCTACCACCGTGATGCTCGCTTTTCCTGAAAAGTTAGTTTCATGCGAAGATAACCGAAAAACAAACGCATCATTGACTTTAGGTTTTACTTAAACATCTGGATCTGGAGATTTTATCACTCTTGGCAAAGACACAGGATGGATGATGGCAGGAGACCTGGAGCCCAAAGAAATGACCGTTAGTGAGGACGTGTAAAAGGCTAGTCATCAAGCCCACGTGGGCACCACGTGAGTAGGTATTAAATGGAAGTTATGGTGATGACGGCGGGACAACTGTCCGAACGCGTGAAAAGTGAAAGCCACTTGGCTGGAATTGATTGTGTGCATGGGACTTAAATGAGGTTCTGACAGACTTCATGGAGGAGAGAAAAAATTGCCTATTTGAAACCGGCCGAGAGCCGAGTTTCAAACATGTGGTTTTCTACCCCGAAGTGAGTTCATGGGTGAAAAACCAGAAATAGAGGCGACTCAACCAGATTGTTGAGCCACCTGGAAGGATATACATGGAGTCAAGGGATATATACAAAGACACGAAAGGATATACAGAGACTATATACAACTAAACACATATATACATAAGATATACAATGCAGAACGACACCTGTGGGAAAACCAGATGAGACAAAGACATATATACAACCATTTACCTATTTTACAAATGAACCACTTCTGCACAGAGGGCGGACAACCCTCTGGCAGAGCCGACCCACCAACGGGCGGCAAAACCAGAAACAAAGAACCAGACCAAGTAGAAAAACAAAACAAACAGAGAAAAAAAAACCAAACAAAACGGAAGAAAACTAGAGAGCGGAAAAAAGGAAACACCAACCTGAGAACACAGAAGGCAGAGGAAAGGGAAGAGTTACCGCAGGAGCTCTGCAACAGCTCGAGTTGTCGAACGGTCATAATCACCACCACAAAGCACTCGCAATTTCCTGGAAGTGACTGGAAATGTTAAGCGTTGATTACCATAAAATTCCTTCAAATGCTTTGTTAATCGCTTTGAAATCGCTCTCTAAATCGCTCTAAGTGCTTGGAGGTTTTAATCATGGTAAATGTGAAAGTGACAGATAATTTCTATTTATACCCGCGGTAAAAAGGTAATCCTCCTCCTTCCGGCAATTTCCAGACAAGCAAAACCTCCGGACTCCGGGCCCGTGGATTCCCCGCGATGATATCCTTAAGAACATCATGGCGAAGAATCTCGGAGTCCGGTTCCCAACGAAGGATGACCTCCGGGACCGGAGTCCCGGAGGCAAAAACCAAATGAACAAAACACCACATCGGGGAAGAAAACCCCGGAGAAGGAAAATAAAAGGGGAAAAAAAGACAAGGCAAAGCCGCAAGCAAAAAATAAAAAGGAGGACCCAACATTTTGTACACAAAATGTAGGGACGGGGATGCAGGGCATAACAAATGGCGACTACCTGGGACAAATGCCTTAGCGCATTTGAGAACTATAGAATCTCTGGTTAGCGAAACTGGAACAAGTCGTTTCCCGAAGCGTCTAACAGGCAAAGAGAAACATATCTGAGAGAATCCAACCACACGGGAATCAGTCCATAGTCTTTCATCAGTGGTGTCATGTGTGCTTTGGAAGGAAATAAAGCTGATGACCTCTGGGAGGGGTAGAGAAGAGGCACTAATTACATTGAACTAGTCATCCATTTGCTCGCTTCCCCCGGAGACCAGAGTTTCATCCCACCTTGTTTTTGCTATTCTATTTGTTTCTGGGTGTGGAAGGTGGTACTTCTTTCACCATTAAGCTTAAGCTTAGCTAATTTTAATGGCAGTACTTCTTTCACCTGTCCACCTATGCTTAAATGTTCGAAGAGGGGATAAAGCTTCAGACCCAGGAAGAATTATTTTGGAGTTTCAGATGTGGGTCAACCAATCAGTACATCCGATCTACCCCTGGTGTGTCTGATTACTTGTTCCTTATATTACTTGTGTTTACTGATTGCCAGACTCTCAGAGACAACACCCAATGGAGATTGCTCAAAATGTGTCATAACCCGTTAAATAACTCCGGAAACCGGGCCGACTCCACCGTGCTAAAGACAGATTCTAGAGTCCACCATGCCGTAGACATTGCACCGAGAACTAGAGTTATGCGAAGCATTCCAATTCCTGCAAGACAGAACAAAACGCTGGGACTGAAAGAAAATCGAAAACGAAAACAAAAATGACAAAAGAGGACTGTCCCGGAGGACAGTCGACAAGGCTATTTACAAGATGGGGTACCTCGCAACGAGGCACCCAGAAGAGATATTTACAAGCGGAAGACTTTACATATAATACAACTTTGGACAAACTTACCCTACTCGAAGTAGTGTTTGAGAAACTGTCCATTAACGGGCAATGCGACAGGTTCCCCAGTCAGAGTGTTAAGGTGGTAAGTGTTTGCCCTGCAGACTTCTGAGATGAGGTATGGTCCGAGCTAGAGCCGTTGGAACTTGGTATGCTTTCCTTTCTTTTCCCGGGCCTTGTCCCATAACAGGACCAAATCTGAAATATGAAAGGCCTTGTATTGGGCTCTTCTGTCAAACCATCATTTTACCACTGCTTGGTGACGCACAAAATGCTCAAGGGCCGCATCTCGCTGTTCTTCCATTCGCACCAGGTTTAAGAGTCGAACCTCCACGATGTTGTCCCTGTTGCCAAATTCTTGCATAAACTGTAAAACTAGGATCTGTAAGTTAACTGGGAATACAGGGTTCTGACCATAAACCAGATGGAATGGGGATGTTCCCAGAGCGGCCTTAATACAAATGCGATCCGCCCAGAGGGCAAATTTCAACTTTTGATGCCAGTCCCAGGGATTCTGTTCGAGCAGATGTTTGATCACTTCAAGTAGATTTTTGTTTGTTGATTCAACAACTCCATTTCCCTGGGGATAATAGTTGCTGGAGAACTTCAGAGTGATCTTCTGATTATAGGTCCATTCGAGTAACTGTGTCGAAGAAAATTTCGGACCATTGTCACATACCAAAGCAAAGGGCATTCCAAATCTTGTGACGATGTTTTCTTCCAGGAATTTGATAACTACATCTGTCGTGTTGTTTTTGCAAGGTATAGCTTCAGACCACCGAGTGCAGTAATAAGTAGCGGTTAGAATGTATCGGTGGTTGACAGATGAGTTGGGGTTGATTTCCCTGATGAAGTCAAATGCCCACTGGGTGAAGGGTCTAGCCTCGTAAATTGGTTGTAAAGGCATAGCTGGGTTACGCTCATGATGCACTGTGGTTTGGCAAGTATGGCATCTCCTAACATGAGCATAAACGTCATTGAAGATATAGGACCAATAATATTTGGCCTGAAGGATCTGATGGGCAGTGGCATCAGTAGAGCCATGCCCGGTTCCAAACTGTCTGTGGAATTCATTAATCACTCTCACAGCTTGGTCTCTGTCGATGCACCAGAGGTACACTCCCTCGTAGTTTCTGCGGTAGAGCACAGAATTTTTGATCATGAAATGGGCGCTTTTCATCCGCAGAGCGCGACATTTATGGGGAGGTAATCTCTCTGGGAATTTATTGTTTAGTAGAAAGTATACCAGATCGGTGTACCATGGGTCTCGAGTGATGGAATCCACTGTATAAGTCTGACATTCTATGCGGGGAGTCTCTTCTGCCATCGCTCAGCTTAGTCCTTGGCCCCGGACTATCTTCATGGGCTGCATTTCTAAGTCATACTCTTGGAGGATGGCCATTCATTTCCCCCGTCTTTCACCCAATTCACTCTGCATCAGCAGAGACTTGACAGCCTGGTCCGGGATGATAGCATGTACTTTGCTCTGGAGAATATAATGTCAGAATTTCTTCACGGTGTGAACTAAAGGAAAGGCCTACTTTTCTAGGGATGAATATCAGACTTCAGCATTGTTGAAGGGGGAGCTCATGAAAGCTATTGGTCATTCTTCCCCTTCAACCTTTTGGGTCAACACTGCCGCGGAAGAATGTGCTGAGGCAAATGAGTAAATGTAAAATGGAAGGGAATAGTCTAGACTAGCCAGGACAGGTGCTTCCATTATTGTCTGTTTGATCTGGGCGAACGCTCACTTTTCTTCAGGACTCCACTCAATCTTGGTATCCTTCTTCATCATCTCGTTGAGCGGTTTGACTATTTCTGCGAATCCCGTGATGAACCGCTGGATGAAGTTGATCTTCCCGAAGAAGGATTGCATCTCTTTTTTGCTGCCAGGCATTTGTAAGTTTAGCAACGCCTCGACTCTATTAGGGTCTATGGATATACCCTTCTTAGAGATGATATGCCTGAGCAGCTTCCCCTCGGTGACCTCAAATATGCACTTCTTGGGGTTGAGGAATATTCCATACCGGTGACATCTCTCGCAGATCTGAGCGAGATGGGCAGAATGATCACGCCTATCCCGGGAAAAGATGGTCAAATCATCCATGTAGATGATTATGCACCGATTCACAAGGCCCTCAAACGCAATGTCCATGGCCTTCTGAAATGTAGCCCTTGCATTGATCAGACCAAAGGGCATTCTCTTGTACGCAAACGTTCCCCACTTGGTGGTAAACGTTGTTTTCTCTCTGTCTTCATACTTGACCATGAACTGGTTGTATCCCGAATATCCATCCAAGAAGGACATCATCTGAGATCCATTTACTATCTGCAACACCGCATCCAACGAAGGGAGGGGCTGATTGTCTTTCTTAGATGCCTTGTTTAAGTTTCATAAATCCACACAAAGGCTGATCTCAGCGTTCTTTTTCCTTACAGGGACCAGGTTGGCAACCCACGTAGTATGCCTGATTGGGAAGATTATCCAGGCTGACAGCAGTTTTTCTACCTCCTGACAAATCAAAGGCTCTATCAAGGGGTTGACCAATCTTTGGTTTTGCCGGAAGGGCTTAGCATCAGGTTTCAGGAGAATAGTATGGGTCATGATGGATGTATCATATGTTTTCAAGTCTTCATAACCCCAAGCAATTATGTCAATATATTCTCGGAGAACCACGAGAATCTTCTCCTTTTCCTCAAGGGAGCAGGAGGTACAGATGTGAATGATCTTTTCTTCACCGGGCTGGCCGATGTTAACCTTTTCAAACTTTCCTCCCTCAGAGGAGGATGACACCTTCTCACGGGCCCGAGGGTCTGAGTCAAAGATTCATTCCAGTGCAACCATCCCCTTTGGGATGGTGTTAGTAGGTAAGTCCATGATCCCCTCGTCTTCATCACCCTGCCCAGTATCGTCATGGTCTCGTTCTTCCACTATCTGGTTCTCAAAGACACCAATATTTTCCATGAAGGCCAGGATATGTTGATCATCCTCAAAAACCTGAAAGTGGGTGACATTATCTGGAATGGATGGGGTAGGGACCATCTCAACTGAAAATCTCAAGAGTTTCGAGCTGGCCATTGGCTCAAGTGTGCTGGCAAAAACGGCGAGGGCATCCAGGACGTAGTTTCGTCGCCGGGGAATGACATTAATGTCGAAGGCATCAAAATCCTCAATAAGGCTCCAAGCCCGGTTGCGGTATGCGGCCAGCCTTTTATCATGACATGTTTATTGACTCCGGACTTGTTTAACAATCAACTCTGAATCACCCAGAGCCCGGAGGCGGGTGACACCTTTCCTTAGCGCAAATAAGAGTCCAAGGACCAAAGCCTCGTACTATGTAACATTGTTTGTACAGTTAAACTGTAGTCTGTAGGACGTGAGGAAGGACTTCCCTTGTGGGTTGATTAATTCTACCCCAGCCCCACAGCCTTGTTTGGATCGGAACCCATCAAACTTAAGGGTCCATAAGTCATTGTTCGTAATCTGGGGCTGAGGCAGAGTAGTCTTCTTTGGATTATTGCTGGGAGACTTAGGGATTCCTTCCCGGAATACCAGCATGAAAGTAGAGTTTACCTCCAAAGATGTTTGGATTTGGGATTCCCGGGGAGATGGCACCAAAGGAGCGCATCCTGTAGGAGTACTGGGTCCCGGGGAATCAGTTACAAGTTGTTTATTCTGGAAGGTATCAATGTACCGGTTAGCGATCGATATACATGGCCCACACTCGAGTTCAGAATGTTTCTGGTAATGTACTCGGAACCAAGTGCCAGACAAGAATGTAGCTAGGGTTGCTGTGGCACCTTGAGAGTCAATCTCATCTCTCATCTTTTCTTCTAGGTCCTGGGCTCTTTGCAGCACGGCAAGATCCTCTTCGGGGGTGAAATTGAATGTTAAGATTTCAAAGGGTCGGTACACCCGCAGGGAGGTCTCAGAGAAAAGGACCTCATTGACCCTCCCAACCTCGGTAAGGGCCTATTTCATCCAGGGTTCACTTTCGACCTGGATCTTATTTGATTCTCCCTCCCACGGAAGCCATAAGTGGGTGAAGTCGGTTGAAAAGTATCCGTTCAGGGACTTAGACCAATTCTGGCTTAATAACATCCTGTAAGTCTCTGGGATGTCCACCACTTGGATGTCAATGATGCTAGCTATCCTGGGGTCCTGGATAAGTTGTATCTGGATGTTCTTCAATTCTCCCACCATTTTTACAGCAGTCTTATCCAGTTGGATCACTGCACCATTAGATGGGGTGGGGTGGAATTCAAGCTTCTGACAAATGGACAAGGGCATGATGTTACCCGATGCTTCGGAGTCTACTAAGCAGTTGTGTATATTTTTGTCATGGATATTCAGGCCTAGTAAGAAGGGAGGATCCTCATTGTTCCCCCGGAAGACGACCACGTTAGCATCTTTAAACGAGACAGTCTTGGGCGGGTGGCTGACGGCTTCCGGGTTCCCTAGGAGCTTCAGAAGAGACTTCTTCTACTCGAGATAGTTTAGTAAAACCTCCATCAAGGTCATGGAGGTAGTGGTCTGCTCTAACACCTTCATAATGTCGAATCTTCCTCCCGGGAACTGGTGGTCTCCCTCAGCAAGGTCTTTTGCTTGGTTAGAGCTAGGACCTTTTGGAGGAGCGGGTCGGTCAGTCGTATTATTCTGGGGAGGAGGAGTGTCTTTGATAGGAGGTGTGGGCGTGTAAGTTGGTCCTTTACCAACCTGACTCTGAGTATTGTATGGAGTCCGCAGGTTGGTAAAGGCGTTGGCCTTGAAGGGCGGGATAGATTCGTCAAAGAATCCCTATAATTTGGATTCTTCTTCATCCTCCCCAGAAGTTCCGAAGAAGATGGTATCATAGGTGAAGGCACTGTGGGTTGGCTCTTGGACAGGAGGTTCTGGAGGGGGAGCGTCATGCGACTACTGCCTGTCTAGCTGGGAGATCATGATGACCTTTTCCAAAGTGGCACAATTCACCTCGTTGTGTGAACCCGTGTCGTGTAGTCTACACCAATTAGTCATGGGCTGGAAGTCTACAACTGGTGTGAAATGTGATGGTCTAGCACCATTTTGGTTGGCGTTTTGGTTTGGAGGTGGGCCTTCAGTGTTCGCGTTATTATTCCATTGTTGTTGATTGGACCTAGACCCGTTATTGAAGTTTCTTCCTCCGGCGTTGTTATTTCGTTGGCCAGAGAAAATGTTTCCCCTCTGGGAATTCAAATTTTGGGACTTGTAGGACCCCGCCTTTAGTTGGCCCATGTCCACAGTCAAGGTGGACAACATTCGTCAGAGGGATTCGACCTCGGCGGTCAACTGAGTTTTAGCGTCACAATGTGACGGCTGTTGTTGTTGTTGGCTTCCCGAGAAGGCAGTAGTATTAGCCAGAGTCGAGGGCGACAATCCTCCAGTCGTGGATGACTGAAAGAAGGGCACTCCGGATGATTGTGTCTGAGATTGTTGTGCCTATTGTGGCTGATTCCAAGGGAGGACTTCCAGACTCGGTGTCATCTGGGTCTGGGTTGGGTAAACATACCGTGCTTGCTAGTCTATCAAGGGTGGTGGAGGATTCATCGCCATAGAGGGGGCACCTATCGCCAGATTGGGGTTGTATCCCCTGGCATATGTAGTTCCACCGGGGATCATGTTGAAGGGCGTGCTTTGCCCAATCCTGCCCGGAGATTTATTGAGACCACGGGATAGCTCCAGGGCTAGGTTGTAGACTTTTGCCAAGGTGTCCCGGTCGCTCGGGGCGGTTGTTCTTCAAAGGAGAGTGGCAACGAAAGGGTCCATCACATTAAGATACGTCTGTATGGTGACTTCTAGGGATGGAATGAAGGGGCCCGTGCACCGCTTTAGGGCACGCTGTAACCTGTGGTTGAATGCTGTAAGGGGTTCATTGGGTTCCTTCCTGATGGAGATGAATTGGATATGGGACCAGGCCGGGTCCACATGCACGCGAAAGGCAGCCAGGAAGGCGTCCTCCATGTCCTACCAACTGTTTATGGAGTTGGCAGGAAGGTTAAGGTACCAGTTCAACTCACCTTTCCTTAAAGACAAGGGAAACATCCGAGTCACAATATCTTCATGTTAGATCCGGTGTCAATTTATGGCATCTTTGTATGCCTGTAAGTGTTCTTCCATGGTCTGTGAGCCTAAGTGCTCGTATCATGGGCAGATCTTCTCCGGGTGAGAGGGTAAGTCATTAATTGTGCCTGGAAAAGTTCCCACTGGGGACCCGGTGTTTCTGAAATACGCAGCCATTGGGGGAACTATATGTTGGGTAGTTTAGGAACTGGTTCCCGGGATCATCTGAGGAGTTTGGGTATTCTGAGGTATGCTAGACCCCCCAGACAATAGTGGCTGGTGTGATTTTTGAGGTCCACTTCTTTCGAGCGGGAGGCTCAAGTTTCACAAACTTTTTGAGATTCTGGGCAGACCTAAGGACTCTTTCAAATTTTTCTGGGGAGAAAGATCCAATCTCGCTGAAGGCTTTCCTCTTAAAACTATAACTCAGGGAACCCTCGAGAGGTGTAAAATCAAAATCTCTAGAAGAGGAAGAGTTCAAGCCCTCCTTCTAGCGCCAGTTTCTGTTGATGGGGTTTTGCTGACCGGGTCCGCCAACAGTCATAAGATGTCACCGGGTTCCGGGGATATCGACCAACTTCGCCTGCAAAGGTTGTCTGGGGAGATTATATTCCCCGGGCCTTCAAGCACCTAGGTGTCGGGTCACGACGATGCAGGGCTTGGTTGGGAGGAGTGACTATTTTCAAGGGGGATAGCTAGTTTCTTCAACTCAATACCTCTAGGGATTCGATAAAGTAAGGTTTCCCCTAGCATTCTACACTTAGTAAATAAAATGAAAAAGATCTTACAGGGTTAGAAACATTTCATCTAACTACAGTCATGTTTAAACATCCAGAACATCAATAATACTCTGATAGACTACACTAAATACTGAAGAAATACATAACCGTCAGCTAGCATTTTATTAGTAGCGGGAGTAAAAGAGGTCGTTAATCTATTTTAATATATCAGAGTAGAAGACATAAAGAACGTTAAAACATGAAATACCATTAACTCAGAAGCAGGAATGCCAACAATATAATTGTAAAGAATTCTTCCTTCTTTATTAATGTTCCTTCTAGCAAACACTGGTGCGTGATACAATGGTGGCTCTAGGGGAGCATTTGACTATATAAAACCAGAACAATGGAGCATTGAGCTCTGCAACTAAAATGAGGAATCACTTGCTATTGCTATGGATAACAAAATCATCAATTTTGCCGACACTTGGAAATGGGCCAGTCTGGCTATTTATACAATTCTCTTCTAACCCTAACCCTATTTTACATCATGTTTCAATAAAATATAATATCTGGGGGCCGGTACTACCTGTGCCACCCTACAAAAGACTTGGAGACGAAATAGGTCTGTCATGTCAGAAGAATAAGACAGGGATATACAGCGGAAGAATCAGCCTCGAGAAGAGAGCCAGAAAAGAGAAAGAAGAAAGTAGGTCCCCCAGGGACCAAGGCTACATGCCTCATAAATGGGAAATGTGGCACCCTATCTCCAATGTGCCAGGTGTACCTTTGAGTGGTGCCTCGAGAAGACTATCCTGTCAGAAAATCGACTGTTAAGTCGACGCATCCTTGAAGGAGCCAACCACCCTCTAACAGCTTTTATTAACCACTTCTGAAAGTGACCGGTCGGCCTCGAGGACCGGGACACAGATCACCTTGAAAGAATGCAAAATTTTGGATCCCGGACTCCGGGATCCGGGAACTTACGTCCCCAAAGAATAAAGAATGCCCAACACTTGAGTTCTCCCCGACCTCTGGAGAAAGCTCAAGGTTGCTTATTATCGTTGAAAGCCGGGAGGAGGCGGGAAATACCATCCTCATCTATCTCTTTCAGGCTAGCCCTTCGGTATTTGGCAACTTCAACCTATTCCCCCAGGTCCGAAACATTTTCTTTAAATTCATCTGCCATTCTCGCCGCGTCATGGCCACTAAGTATCATGCGGGTTAACTTCGCCATCTGGGCCCCATCTATCCCTCTTGGAGATTGATACCAGGATTTCATTAATCATCAAAACTCCCCAAGACTGAATCTTTGGGGGTACATGTATCTGTGTTAAGGGGATCAGCCCCGGAAGTCTTTATCATAAAAGACTTGTATAAATTGGAAGAATATTTTACAGCATTTACCTTATCCTGTAGAGACCCTACCATTTGCTTGATCACCTCCAATGTGAGGTCAAGTCTGGAGTGCTGGGTTCTCACGAAATCAAATGATTCATCACCCAAAATTCCAGATTTAGAAATCATATCTTCTCCCAGGGTAAGGAGCTCTTCGAGCTCCACCTTCCATGCATGGTAATTCTCTGCGTCACCCTCCCACGGTGCAATAAGAGTTTCTGCCTAATGAATAACCTGTCGGGCTGTGAATATATCTAGGAGGGTGGACGCAAGGAAATTTTGGGTGTTACCTATCTGTAGGGTGACCCACTCGTCCACTGCCTAAGCTTTCTTCTTCATCACTCACAGGGAGTCTATGTCACTCTGCGGTATATCTTTTGAGGTGGAGGCCTCCGGAGGAGCGACATTGATGGGTCGAGCCAGCTCGGTAAGAAACCCCATAAGGTTTGCATTCTTTTCCTTTTCAGCTTTGAGCCTTTGGGCCTCTTTCTCATATCGGGCTTCCACTGCCCTTGCTACCTCCTTTAGCAAGTCTACCTCACCTTGCTTTCCCCATTTCCCTAGTGATACCTCCGCAAAATTATAGTCTCTGGGGTCTGCGGTTGCTTCATCGGCGTCTGGGGGAGGTGTTTCCACTATGATGACTATTTCTCCACCCGGCCGAGTTCGGAGGGTATGAACTGTCCAGGATTTCTCGGCCTTCGGCGGGGCCTGGACTTGGGCCATCATTTCGGCCAGGGAGAGGGGAATCGTAGGAGCAGACTGAGATTTTCTTTTCCTGCTCTCTACCAACCACTAAGGTGGGAGGGGTGGCCTTCCTGCCAGAATTTGTTCCCCTGATTCTTCTCTGGTACCTTGCGGTTGTTGCTCTTCAGTGGCATGAACCTCATCCGTTCCTCTCCCTGCCTCAACTTCTTCTGCAGTGATATTCTCTTCAACCTCCATCTCCTCAGCCTTGTCCTGTATGTCTATCACTGGGTTTGGACTCTGGTAGGCTTCCTTGGGGATCTCTTCTTTGAGCTTCTCTTCTTCTTGTTGTTCTTCTTCTGTCGGGGCCTCTTCCTCTATTGGAACCTCTTTCGGTAGTAGGGGAGGTGTTGGGCCAAGATTTAGAGTTTGGGCCGCTGTGATCACCTGCCCAAAGGTTGCTCCTGGGAGTGGCCCTTGGAACGTGGCGGCTGGGGTTATGATTATTCTCGAAGGTCTGATTCCCCTAGAGGATGCCATTTGTTCACCTTGTTTTTGTTGGTCCACTCCCGGACCTTGCATCAGTTGAGCCTCGGAGGCAATCTCCAGCTCTGGCTCTTTTTCTTCCACCTGCTGCTCTCGTCCCTGTGTAGGTTCCTGTTCAAAGTCTTCTTGCTCTGCAGCTTCTTGTTCTGTCCCCGGGACTTCTGCCTCCACTTGGGTATTGCCCCCCTGCAGGTTCCCGAGCTCATCAGTTGCAAATACATCAAATTCTTCCTGTGGAGGGGAACTGGCTGGGACCTCTGCAGGCTCTGTTTCTTTCTCCAGCTCCGGGGAACTAGAAGAAAGGATCACTACTTCTTGGGGTCGACATGCCTCTTGCTCCGGCTCTGCCTTGGGCTTTTTGCTGAGCTTCTTCTTTCTCCGGGTAACCAGAGGTGGCCCCACATCTCTTATTGCCGCCGCTTCTAGTGGATCCACCCCCGTCACCTATACCATCAAGGCTACTAATGACGGGGAGGAGGGGGGATGAAGTGGTCCGGCCATGAGTGGTGGAGTGGCCAGCCGTGTTATTAATTTCTCCCTCATTTGCTG
Source organism: Thuja plicata (assembly GCA_018584345.1). Lineage (NCBI taxonomy): Eukaryota > Viridiplantae > Streptophyta > Pinopsida > Cupressales > Cupressaceae > Thuja > Thuja plicata. The sequence goes on along the minus strand of MU224832.1, from coordinate 1,747,482 downwards.
GGAGGCTACCACCGATTGTTTTATTTGTTCTATGATGGGGAATTCTTGCAGATAAGGGGTCATGTCTATTCTTTTTCCCTTATTTGCTCTCTGTGAAGAAGTCCCGGCCCCCGGGGTCAATCTTGATACCGGTTGTGGGGTTAACTTTGGCACCGGCTGTGCTGCTCGGCGGGTACTCCTGGGGCACACCTTCTTAAAATAAGTGTGGCTTCTCTCGACCACCTCTCGAGTGAATTCTTCAATTGTGGGCCCTTCCTGGGCTGCCCAGTTCACCGGTGAGAGAGCCCTTTTATCGATCTTCTTTTCCTTGTACTGGGGATCGACAGTGGGGGTGGCATCTGAGAAGTCCACTGGAAATTTTTGGAGATTCAGTTTTTGCATCATGCCAGCTATCATTCTGACATAGTGCTTGCTCCGCACCTCAACATCATCTTGGAAATCTTCCCAAAAGTCCTCCATGTGTATATGATGGGGCTCTGAAGCCCCGGGCAGTGCCGTTGCAATCCTGCCATGCGGATCAAAGTTTTTCTGCGCTAGATACAACTCCTGCAGGTTGTAACTTTTTAGCTCATTGTCTGCCTCCTTTGCGGCGGCTAGACTGCAGGTGTAATTCTCACATGTGATCAGGAATGGGATGTTGGGTATCTTCTTGAGGGCAAAGAAGGCATGCACCTCCATCATTTGCCTGGAGTACTCCAACATCATGATCTTGTCCCCACAATGTTTGGGCAACAAGTAGGGTTTCCCAGAGAAGCCGGTGACCCTAATGTACATGTGCTGTTGGAATTGAATGTAGTAATGTCTGTAACTATGGACCAATTTCATCACCTCAGTAGACAGGCGGTATCCGGCGTCCCAGGTGGGTGTAAGAAGATGGTAGTAAACAAACGCGTCGTTTACCCGACAGAAACTAGGGAAGCTGGCCTCTCATTGAACCTGTGGGAAATGGTCCCATGGTGCTTTTTATCCTGGGCCAATCCCGATCACGCCGTCAGTAAGTAGGTCGTGGGAATGGGGCCTCTGCTGCGCTAGGGCCCAGAAAACATAAGAAGACATATAGAACTTCTTCTTCCTGTTCAACTGCTGGAATTGGAAGTCAACATGGTTGGAGATTATTATGGCCCAGTCAAAGTATTCTCCCTTAGTGGAGATGCCAAGGAGGAAATAGTACATCCATTTGGCAAACTCTTGGGTGGAGGGCTGCCCAAAAACCTGGGCTAATGTTATCATCCCCATCTGGATGCTCTCCTTGAATTCAGAGAGGGGAATTTCTATCTTCATTCTCTTTGGGTCCCTCTTCAGGGCCTTGAGCCAATGGGTATTCATGTATACCCGGGCAGCATCCTCCAATTGTGTAAACTAGGTGAAGGCATCAATCCTTGTAACCATAATGGCCCTATCAAATTGTGGGATTCGTAGGCTCGCCCAGAATGTAACTGGGTCGAGGGACACCAGTGGAGTGGGGTATCCTGTGGGCTCTATGGCCGCGAGCATAACGGCCCAGACAGAGGAGTTGTAGTTGGCAGCTAGTGTTTGGATAAGCTCCGGAGATTGCACGGTGCATGGGAAGCAAGCTGCCTGGAGGATTCTGGAGTTCCCGACGTTGATTGCTAGTTGATCTCCAATCTGTCGCTGGATGTGCATTATTTTCACTAAGGCCTGCATCTCCGGCCATGTTCCGACGCTGGTGTCGGTTATCAGCTTCACCTTGGACTCAATCTTTGAGCCCACGATGACATTGTCTTGTACAAATTTCATGGTCAGGGGAAGCTTTTCCAGGGCCCTCTCCATCTTAGATTTTACTGCTGCCCTGGTCTCTGCTGCGGAAGGCAGCTCTGGAATTCCGGGTGGAGAAGATGCAGATGCCTCAGACATGTTTGGAAGATGAACTCCGGGAACCTGCGAGACAAAGCGACCGTCAGAACACATTTATCAAAATAATTATTCTGGGGTCCAGAGATCCTACCACCATGATGCTCGCTTTTCCTGAAAAAGTTAGTTTCATGCGAAGATAACCGAAAAGAAAATGCATCATAGACTTTAGGTTTTACTTAAACATTTGGGTCCAAAGATTTTATCACTCTTGGAAAAGACACAGGATGGATGATGGTAGGAGACCCGAAGCCCAGAGAAATGACCGTTAGTGAGGACGTGTAAAAGGCCAGTCATCAAGCCCATGTGGGCGCCACGTGGGTAGGTATTAAATGGAAGTGATGGCGATGACGGCGGGACAACTGTCTAAACACACAAAAAGTGAAAGCCACTTGGCTGGAATTGATTGTGCGCATGGGACTTAAATTCTGAAAGACTTCATGGAGGAGAGAGAAAACTGCCTGTTTGAAATCGGCCAATAGCCGAGTTTCAAACAGGTGGTTTTCTACCCTGAAGCGAGTTTGTGGGTGGAAAACCAGAAAAAGAGGTGACTCGACCAGCTTGTCAAGCCACTTGGAAGGATATACATGGAGCTGAGGGATATATACAAAGACATAGAAGGATATACAGAGACTATATACAACTAAACACATATATACACAAGATATACAATGTAGAACGACGCCCGCGGGAAAACCAGACGAGACAGAGACATATATACAGCCATTTACCTATTTTACAAATGAACCACTTCTGCACAGAGGGCAGACAACCCTCTAGCAGAGCCGACCCACCAATGGGCGACAGAACCAGAAATAGAGAACCAGACCAAGCACAGAAACAGAACAAACAGAGAAAAAAAAACCAACAGAGAAAAAAAACCAAACGAAACGGAAGAAAAGCAGAGAGCGGAAAAAATGAAACACCAACCTGAGAACGTAGAAGGCAGAGGAAAGGGAAGAGTTACCACAAAAGCTCTGCAACAGCTCAAGTTTTTGAATGCTCAGAATCACCACCACGAAGCACTCGCAATTGCCTGGAAGTGACTGGAAATGTTAAGCGTTGATTACCATAAACTCCCTGCAAATGCTCTGTTAATCGCTTTGAAATCGCTCTCTAAATTTCTATAAGTGCTTGGAGGTTTTAATCGCGGTAAATGTGAAAGTGACAGATAACTTCTATTTATACCAGCGGTAAAAAGGTAATCCTCCTCCTTCCGGCAATTTTTGGACAAGCAAAACCTCTGGACTCCGGGCCCAGGGATTCCCCGCGATGATATCCTTAAGAACATCGTGGTGAAGAATCCTAGAGTTCAGAGTCTGGTTCCCAACGAAGGATGACCTTCGAGACCGGAGTCCCGGAGGCAAAAACCAAACGAACAAAACACCACACCGGGGAAGAAAACCCCAGAGAAGGAAAATAAAAGGGGAAAAAAAAGAAAAGGCAAAGCCGCAAGCAAAAAACAAAAAAGGGGGACCCAACATTTTGCACACAAAATGTAGGGACGGGGATGCAGGGCATAATAGATGGGTTGTAGATCAGATTATTTGCAGACATTCCTATTACGAAAATTGGAATTGTTTAAACTTAGCTTTGATTTTTGCATTTCATCTGCATCGTTTGCATTCATATTAAATTACCAATGCCGGGGAGTCATAGGGAATGTGAACTCTTGGAGTTGGCTAGTTGGCTAGGTTTAGAATTTAATTTACTGCCTGAGTTAGTTCTATCTAGGGCTGGCTTGGTTTTCCTCTTCCATTCTCAGGTTAAGAAAACATCCAGTTAGGTTAGGAATTGGAAAAATTTATTGCATATCATTCATAAGGGAGCTATACCTTTCAATTCAGAGGAAATCTGTCAACCTGATGATAAATTATCCAACTGTCGGTATCTGATTATTTCTTTCAGACTTGGGCATTTGAGAGTTAAATTGGGAAATAACAATATGTTTACCAATATATTTTTGGCGACTCTACTGGGTAGACATAAAAGAAGATTAGTGTTGAAGATTGTTTCCTCAGTTTTTATTATTATCTCTGCTATCTAGAGATTGATGACTCTGCTTTGATACTCATATTTTTTGGTTGAAGAGTCTGGTGCTTTCATTTTCAAAATTTTTAATATCTCTACTTGCAGGAGATTGGTGACTCTGACTGAAAAAGACCATGCCTATTAAAGTTGTGAAAGGAAGAAGGCCAGATCCTTCTTTTATTGAACTCCATGAAACACATGATCCAATATTGCATGATTTAATCGATTCTTTTAGAGAAAGCATTACTTGCGGAAGAGAAATGAACTTGAATATTGAAGAAGAGCATGCACCAGTTCTTTTGTGGAGAAGTGTTTGTGCTAGATATCACAAGCTGAAAGAGTTGGGAGTGAAAAAGAATTTAAAGAATTAAAGGTGGATGATGATAAAGTTTCATAAGTTTCGCATGATCATGTCTCTTATAATTTTTCAGTCTTGAGCGAACAAGAAGTTTAGCCAAGAAAGCAAATTAGAAGGAAACACACCTTCAAAGAAATAAATGTTGAAAGTGATCCCAACTTACTATTCCTTTGAACTGCATTTAAACAAAGTATCTCTGAAGGTGAAGAGAAGGAATTAATTCTCTTCGAAGATCATCAATCTTCTCTGCTGTTAAGGTGCGTATGCCAAAGGTATTTTAATGTCCAAGATCAAAGAAAATAAGAATTTGTGCCAGCAATTGTGCCTGAAGAAAAATCAGTAGGTAAAGAACTTATTTCGGCAAGTTTCTCATTTCTTGGAGAGCAAGAAATACCCTAGTTTCCAGAAGAACAAATTTCAACGAATGAGGGCATTCTTGACAGCGATGAGGAAACGGTAAGCAAAGTAGAAAAAGAAGATTTTCCCATGTTTTCTTTTCCTTCTGATGTTGAAAAAATTGAAGAAAATAAAGATCATTTGTTGCATAAATTCTCTTGTGAAAATCATCCTATGATTGATGTGCTACCGAAATATGAAAGGCTTAACTCTGTGGAAGATAATAATAAGGATGATTTTCAATCTACCCAAGTTGAGGATGATTTTATGTTAGGGTCATTTTATTTTGAAGATAATGCAACTTTGATTTCTCTTGATGAAATACGTATTGATACAAAGGCTAAAATATGCTTTGATAATCATCCTATGAGGTCTGAAAATGTGGTTGAAGGAATAAGTGCAAGAGCAGATTTTGAACAGGGATTTTCATGGGATAATGAAGTGCTAAAACATCATGAAGAAGATAAAGAACCGGATTACATTTTTCTTTTTCATGAAATGGAAGTTAATCAAGCCTTGATGCCTACAAGACAAGTGTCCTTTTCTACAACTGATTTAGGTATTAAAGTTTTGAATTTAGACAGAGATTTTTCACATTTCATAGCTTCAAAGGATGACGAGGTTGTTTTATTTTGGATGGACCCTATGTGTGAAGAAGACTCATGTTATTTCAATCCTGGTTTAGATTCTAAAATTTCTATAAAAAATGATCATGTTGAAAGCTGTGGATGTGAATGTGAGTATGTTGCTGCAAATAATGGTGAAGTTATTCTAGTAAGGATTGATTCTATGTGTGAAGAGGGTTCGTACTATTTCAGTCTTAGTTCAAATTCTGAATTTGCTACTGAAAATGGTCGTGATGAATATCAGTATATTGTAATACCTTTTCCAAAAGTTTTTGAATATTATTCTTTTCAGCAAAGAGTAGCAGAATGTTTAAATATTTATGTGCAGAAGGATTTTGGGAAACCAGAGGTCTATGATGAAGCATGGTTATTTGGAAAAGATTATTGGGTTACATATTTTCAGCATGCTTCCGGATTTGCTTTCAGTTATGATGGAGTTGGCAAAAGGCAATGGTTTTGGTGCAGCTTATTGGAGCACAATTCTCTTTTCCAGAAAGGTTCATTCTTCTCCCTTCTGGTTAATGGTCATGTTTGAGTCTCATCCTTTTCCCTCTTCTTTTGGTGATGTTTCCTCACCTATTTTTAATTAAGTTTTTTTTTTGCAAATTTTGGTGTGCTTAGTTTATCCTTTTCCAGTTTTTGTGTTGTTGTTCATTGTTTAGTTTTGGCTTTGTCCCTACTCCCCTTTGCCCTCCTGGCAAGCAACTTTTTGTTTGCCTCTTTTTCCTAGATTCTGTAGCCCAATGGATAAGGCACTTTTTTTACTAGAGATGCGGGATTCTCTATGCACTTTACAGTACATATTCCCCAAGCAGAGCCAACTGTAAGTGTACTTTTAGTCCCCCATTTTTGAACTTTCAAAATTAAGCCTTGTGAACAAATTCCCCAAATGCTCTCAGAATTTTCTATTGATATTCTTGTGAAGTTACTTGCTAGTTATAAAAATTCAGTCAAGGAGATTATTAGTCATGAATGGATCAGTGGAGTTTAATAGCATGCATGCTTTGAAATATTCTAAATTGGTGTTCTAGTGTGTATTAAGGGTGAGGTTCACCAATTCAAAGAATTGGGGTGATTGTAAACATTAAAAGAGTATGTGGACATTGTTGAATTCATCTTCCATTATGAAATAGGCTATGTTGATGCCCCTGATATGTTCCAAAATTTTCCATAACAATGTTCCTTGTATTGGTTTAAAGTTGAAGGTATTTAGTAAAAAATGCTGATTTTGATACACGCATAAGTCAAAGGTTCAAAGGAGAATGGGATTCACAGTCAAATTGTGAAAGTCCGCCAAGAAGATGCGGAACATGCCCTCCCATAGTCATTTTCCACCAAAGAGCTGCAAATGGATGTGAGAATGCAAAATCCTGATAATGGTAAAGTTTTAAAAGTCAATGTTATGGAGAAAGCGGAAAATGTATATTTCAATATTCCATATGAAGCGAAAATTGGATTTTCCACCAAAGGAAAAAGCGTAGCGGAAAACTCATTTTCCGCTACGCCTTTCACACTCCATATTGAATTTTACGCCAAAGGCTATGGAAAAGCCAAATGAGGAAATCTCGACAACGGAAGAGGAGTTGATCATAAGGAAGATCTTAGCTAAAAAGAGAAATGCCTGAGCACCCAGATAGGAAGGAAAAAGGGGGGCTTACGAAAGTTATCCAAGTACAGAGTGGTAATCCTTATTAAAAGCCCAGGATACAAGTAACTATGGGATTGTCAATTTTCCAAAATTGAATAAGTGAAGGATTTGCTAAGTAGAGTGATCTACCATATGGATGAAGATGAAGGAGTCCCGACTTGAGATGTAAAAATAGAGCATGCACTCAAGCCATTAGTAGTGAAGTGTGAATCTGTGTCGAGGCCTCATCCGGGTAAGTTTCCACATGCTAGTAGTATATGATGAAAGGTTGAGAAGCCTTCAGATACATCATATATACTACACACATCTCTTAATGATGTCTCTAATTCAAAGGTTGCGCATAGTGCACAGTTCAGTTGAAGGCAGTAAACACCGAAGCAAGGCGAAGTGTCAATCGAATTGATTTGAGTCATAGCCAAGTTTCCTCTAATGAACTACCAAAACACCCACCGATGAACCTGGAAAGATCTATGTTCAAAGGATAATTACATGGGAGAACTTCGATGCCACTCACAAGCCAGGGGCATCATCTAGTCCAAAGGCAAGAACATGCTCTTGGGAGTAACATCCACATGCCAACATCTTGCTACAGTGTTCATCTACTTTGCTCCAGGAAGGTTTACTAGAAATTGGATGAAGAAAAATAGAGAGTTGGGGTGGAGATGTTGTCATTTCTATAATTAAACAAAAATGCCTGAGCTCGGGAAGCATATGAAAGATAAAATACAAGCTTACGGTCTCAGTGATTGATTTTTCTTCCAGATCGAGTCAAAGTCACATCTACAAAGGTTAAAAATCCATAGAAAATTGCATATAGATTATACAATGGACCACTCTTTTGTTTTTTGTTTTATCTTCACACTATCGAGCATACCCATCAGTCGATTAAGACTAGAATCGCGATGTCAAAACACACAAGGCTCGAGTTCATGGCAGGTGTCTTCTTTTCTGGAGGATGAACTCATATACTAAAAAAAAACATCTGGTCCACAAAGATCACTAGGCCAAGATGAAATTTTTCAGAACAGAGCATGATGCCACCAGTGATTATTTCAAATATGTTATCTTTGAAGGGCACTTGTATATTTTGCATAGTATCTGGATGCGAGGGGAAAATGCTAAAGTTGGACACATGGTTCTTATGTGTCAACACTTTGTGGAGAAGTCATAAAATCATAGAATATGGTTGGTCCCTCAAGACAACTCATAGCATGGAGAAGTGTCAAACATTTGGATTCAGTGGCAGAGGTAGCTTCATTATACTTTTGGCTATTTATCTTACTCAAACTTCTGTTCCTGGAATCATATGCCACATGGATGGAAAGGATTTTTAATTTGGTGCAAATGGCGATGGTGAATTCAGATTTCCTGAAGGATACAAAGTCTCAGCTAAATAAAAATGTTAATGAGAAGGAGAATCTCTTCATTTGATTCAATCAATTATGGAAAGACAGTTAGAAAAGACCGAAAAAGTAGAGAACCGAAAGCTTTTGAGGATGTATCTAATAAAACACTTCACCTACAAATACTTAATCGATGGTGGTGTTATATTAATGTTTGTTTTTGTAAACAAAAGGTGCAATAGATGTTAGAGATGGTCTCTTCATTGGCATAGTTCTTTATAACTGAAAAAGAAGATTAGTTAAAGAAAAAAGGAAAATGAAAAGCCATCGGAAGCAACTAAAAGAAACAGTTATTGTAACTGAAAAGTCACAGGGGAAAGTGAAGGATTTTGGAAATCTATTTATTGTAAAATATTTTAATTTCAAAGGGTTCTTATTTTCTACAAGAGTAGGAAGTGCTGGAGTAGAAGGGAGATAATTTTTCTTTTATGCATTTCATTTCCATTTGCATTTGGAGTTGAGAGTTCTGGTTTTTGTAATAGACTTAGTAGAGATTGTGAGCAAATAAAATTGGATTATTCTTATTTTTTGTGTTCAATACAAAGAGGGGTTTTATTCTAAATCGGACCATTTGGTTATTACTTTTCTGTTTATAATCAATCGTAGTATTGTTGTATTAAGTTTTGGGCATTATCTTGCATCTTGTGTTAAATAATGGATGGGTTGTATGTAATATCCCTCTAACCCTAATATAAGTTTTGTGTTTTTGAACGAAGTAAGATGTTTCAATGTTTTCTTATAGCTTAAGTTGTTCATGATACTTGTTTGATCTATTCCTATAGTTTGTTTACAATGATTTCATA
>MU224832.1:1632430-1684123 GCA_018584345.1 Thuja plicata | reverse complement strand
TTAATTCATTTCCTTTTTCAACAAATAAAGTGCTTTAAGTGGGGATTTTTATTTATTTAATTAAAAGAGGGGTTTTCTTTCAACTAAATAAATTAGAAAAATTTTATTTAATTAAATGGGGGAAATTAAATTTAATTAAATAAGAGGAATTTAATTAAAAGGGAGATCAAATCTTTTAATTAAATGAGAGGAATTTTATTTAATTAAAAAGAAAATTAAATCTTTTAATTAAATAAAAATGATCAAACCTTAAGAAATATTGAAATAATTGAATAATTAGATTAATTACAATTTGATGAAGGAAATTGATTTGAATTGAAAATATTCCAAAGCATTGATTCAGAAATTTGATAAATTTATAAAATAATAAATGGGGCCCAAAGTCTAGGCGACCATTTTAGGGTGCATACACCTATATAGTTACTACTGCTTTTAGATCTAGTGCCTATCAAATTTCTACGCCTGAGGGAGAACAACTCCCTGAATCTATCAATATCCTTCATCTAAAAGAAGTTCTATGCATGATGCTCCAGAGCTTTGTACATATCTTAAATATCCTGAAAAAAGATCTAAAAATAATAAATTGTCCTAAAAAAAAAATTGATATATGATCCTGAAAAATCCTTAAAAAAAGCATATTAAGTCCTAAAAAAATGATCATCGAGGTGAAAACCTAGCAATAGGCGCCTTGATGTATCTTCAAAAAAAAAACAAAAAAAAACAAAAAATAAAAGAGAAAAGAAACAAATAAATTGAAAAAGAAAAAAAAGATATGCCTTGGTGAAAACCTGGAAACAAGCGCCTTGGTAGCCAAAATAGAAAATAATTCAAGTGGTGAAAACATGGAATCAAGAGCTACTTGAAACCCATGCACTTATGTCAATCAGCTTGTTGCTTTGCGCTTCAAACCCTTTTAACTTCCATCTCCAATCTCTTTGGTCTTGGATTGATTTTTTTCTAGGGCTAGGGGGCATGAACTGTATCCTCCTTTGGTGTGCGGTGATGTTTATTAGTGGCTCACCCCAAACAGTGTTTCTCAACACTTCCTTTGACATCAAGTGTTTCTTAACACTTATCAGATATGCTACGTTGAGTCGATGCTTTGTCTGCAGTCTAGGATTGTGCGATATTTCTCACCTACAGGCATGAGTTCTAGCAAGTCAATGCTTATTCTTTTTCATTTTCACACCGCGCTTAAACTGAAATGACTAAGACATGCTATGACTTCATTTCTTTGTGTGCTGACTGATTAATTATTTTTACTGAATGTTCCCTCCTTAGTCTCTCCATGACGTTATGACTAGATAACTAAAGACATGGGACATGTTTTCTTTGATTTCTGCCTGTGGGTATCACTTTGGTGATCTTTGGTGTCTCTTTCTTTTCCCTTGGACACTGGGGAAATCTAGAGCTATATCCTTAACTGTTACATTATGTTTGCTTACGCAAGAGCCATTCAAGTCATCCTGGACTCTTATGCCTTGATGTTTATGGCTACTTGCAACATTAACTTGGAAACAGTGTTCAGGTCATCTTGACCCTTATGCCTTGGTTCTTACTTATGTTTCCTACATTCTATCCGCTATAGATTATATTAATATCATCATAGTTGTGCTTGCACTAGTGATGCTTTTACGAACTTGCGATGTCCCTTAATAAGGCTCAATGATGAAAATAAGGACCGATTAGGATCCCTGCACATTTTACTTGGATTTTTCATCCCATCTTGCATCTTAGTCTTTGCATTGCATCTTATTTTTAGTCTTTGTATCTTGCATTAGGTGAGGAGAGAATCTTCGTCTTATCATTATTGGACACTTTGGTCATTTCTTATTGGCATCCTTGATTCTTTTTCAGGATCAAAAATTGAAATTCAAGTTCAATATTTTTTTCTTCTGAGGCTTATCTTTTCATCATTTGAGGCAAAAAATTGATCATTTTTCTTCATAAAGTGCTTTCTTTGACCTAATTCTAATGTTATACCTTTCTGGTCAACCTTATTCAAACTGGGGTAGATTTTCATCACTTGGTGGTCAAACTTGGTCTTGTGCACTTATCAATCATATTGAACCTTATCTTATCCTTATTTGATCAAATCTATCTAATTTCTGCATCTCCTCTACCTCATTTCAATTTCGACCCCGAGGGGGTAGGAATAACCTATCTTTTAAAGTTGCAAATTGATTCTAGCATCTTATTATCTTGTCTTTCAATCTCTATTTTAGTGTTCATTTTTGCTTCCTGTGCATTGGAATCTTGTTGTGTTTTCTATTTCTCCTTCAATCAAGTTCAAGATTAGTTTCCTTACTGTGCTTTGTTCGATCAAGTTTAGAGTCAGATCTTTACCAGTTACCTTGAAATCATCTTTCTTTGACCTAATGTGTTCCTAGATCGTTCACACATCAGTCAAAGAGGGGCAAATGTAATCACCCAAAATTGGTCTAGTAGACTATGAGCCCCTTTCTAAACATTAAAATTTAAATACTATACTACATCTTGTTCTTAATCAATTTTGCATATTTATTTAATCTCTCATTCTTGATCAAATCACCACTTAATTATTTATTTTATTTATATCCTAAAGTTTGACAACTTTATCCTAAACTTTATTTAATTAAAAAAATATGCTCCCTTTTAATTAAACAAAAAATCTTTTAATTAAATAATAAAAACCTCTTTATCCTAAGTGCACATAAAATAAGAAAATAAAAAATAAAACATAAAAAATAAATAATGATAAGAAAGTGCACTTTTCAATGAGATGGAATCTTTTGAAAAAGGTTTTTGCCACTTTATCTCAACCATTCATTGTTTTGCCTCTTAATCTTAGCCATTGATTTTGCCTCTTGAAGATATGAGCACATGGATCACTCAAGATTTAATATCCACCATTGATGATTTCTTTTTGCCTCTTAATCTTGATCGTCCGCTCATTTCTAATCTCCTATAAAAGGAATCTCTCTCGACATTCTTGGATAATAGAAAAAATTGGAGAAGATAGTTGTTGGAGCTCTTGCATCTTGCCTCTTTGGAGATCTTGAAGCCTTCTTGAATCCTAGCTCATATTGTATCTTGGTATTATTGAAGCATTACATTATCATTTAACTTTGTTATCTAATTTCTTGCATCTATCTTAATTCATCTAGTTTAGATCTACTTTCCTTGCATTTTTTGCATATCATTTTTAGCTTAGATCTTACATACCATCTCATATTACTTTGCATTATCATTTGAATATTTCATTCTATAGTGCACCTTGTAGGGATCTTGCTTATTAGGTCCATTTGAGAGTCATCATCATTATCTGTAGTACATGATTCTTGCACGCTATGGATAGGAAGCTATAAGCCGCTTCTTGAGAATTCCTCTTCATGGATTATCTCAAGTGTAATTGTTTATAGAAGTGTCACATTTTGATCACATAGAAGTATCATTGTCTGAATCCTCTTTTATCTTATCCATAAGATCTTGTCTCTGACTCCTAGATAGTTCAAGTTGTTCCTTCAGTTTCTTGATGAAACCCTCAACTCTTCTCAATTTGAATCTCAGGTCACCATTCTCTTCTTTATCCTTATCAAGGTCTTCAAGTGTTTCTTCAGAGTTTTCTTCCAAACTTTCAGAATGCATCTTGATCTCCCTTAATTTGTTAGAATTTCTCTCCAAGGGCCAAATACTTTGATACAAATTTTTAGGATTAAGTAATATTGAGAGGGGGGGTGAATCAGTATTACATCACTTTAAACTTAAACTCGGTAAATTTTAACTTAACCAGATAATTGTTGAAATGAAAAGAACATAAACATAAAATGCACAACTCATAACACCATGAATTTGTTGTCGAGGAAACCTTGGCCAAGGGAAAACCCCGGTGGGGATGGTACCCACAAATATGTACTAAAAGTATTATGTCCCTGTTAGGACACCTAGCCCTATTAGGAGCTAATTATTACATTAGCATATTTTCTTGTTAGAGGAATACAAAAACCTTATTAAAGGTATAATGAGCTCACTGCTCATACAATCAAAAATATGGTTCTGTTACAATGATTTCTCAATAGTGAACAATACAATAATCTTTTATGCTTAGGGAGTTCCATTTGTAGCTTACATCACCATCTGTCTTATTCTAAAATCATAATGTATTCATTTGTTCACATTAATTCATTCCATCACATACATTATATTCTACAACATCGCTTCCAATCGACTTCCAATGCATCAAAAAATAGAGTTAACACTTATACAAAAGGTAAATACCAATTCGGAAATCATACACTAACAAAACATAGGTAATCCTCAATCTGAATCCAACATAGCACGTTTGGACTCTGGATTATACTCCCTTAATCAACACAACCTTTCATATGTCCTGTATCACTATTACTCTATCTTCACATGTCTTCAACATACTATAATTTATTGTGATCAACACCAAAACATAAGTGACCTTAACTAAAGATCATATACATCCCAAAATAGCTTCTCCTAAGCTCACATGTTTTCATTCATCATATATTTTGTTCGCTAACCAAAATTGTACTGCTATACTTTGTAATTTTGCTTTCTAGACTTAGTCATTTTGCAAGCAATAACTCCAAAACTATGTTTCACACCAAGCGACCATCTATACCAGATGTGTTTCCATAAATGACAAACCTAAAGTGTTCCATAACATTCCTGAATGAACCACTTTCCAAGAGAACAAAGTAAGTCCACATAACTCATAATAATAGCCCAAAGTCAAAACAAGGCATCACCATAGATACCTTGCCAAAACTTCATCTAGAAGGATGCCATGTAGGAAGCAAATGGGAGAGGCACTACATCTATATAGTACTCAAGACCTACTTGTATGAATAAAAGTGAAGGGTAAACATACGACCACCTGTCATATACGCTCATGCAACCACTGCAAACTTTTATGAATTATCTTTAATTATGCATTCATTCCTATTAAAAATAACTTGATAATTCAATTTAATGATCTGAATAACTGATAAAAAAATTCTCTGTTACATTAGGAACTAGTAAAGTATCAAAAATATAATTAATTTTACCACTCTCATTTGTTACTTTAGTGCTTCCTTTTTTCTTTAGTCTTAAGTGATTTATTTTCCCCCAATACAACAAAATTATTATGTTTCTTATCCAATTTAAAAATAGATTGTTATTAGAAGTCATATGTGAGGAACCACCATAATCAATATACCATAAAGCCTCTTCATTATAACTTATATTCAAAAAAGAAAGAAATAGATTTTCTAGTATCTTCTGTACAATATTGCAAGAAGTGTGTCAACATTCAAACTCATAATGACAAAATTTGTTACAATAAAAACATTGAACACGTCTCTTTTCTCTTGTAGATTCCCTTCTTATACCTCTACTTCTAGCTCTATAATTATTACTGCTTCCTTGAAAACTAGAAACTCTTCCACAGTCATAGCCCCTACCTCTGTAGTTGTGACTAGAATGACTTCTACATGCTCATATTTGGAATCATTTCCATATTCAAATTTGTGATAGCCCTTAGAAAAATTATGCTTTTTACCTATTATTTGTGTATGCTAAAAATCTACCCGTTGGGATCACGCTAAAACATGCAAACCTTAGAATATATAAATCATATCAATATATCAAAAAGCATGATCAAATACAAGAGTTTCCATCATAACCTCCGATGAGCCAAACAAGTGCACCCAAGCCTTGTTGATTTTCTCTTAAAGAGGAATGTGTGTGTGCTCTCCCAACACAATAACTAAATATAAAGAACTCAAGAACTCAAGAACAAATATAAAGAACTTGTCTCAAGCTTTCATAAAGATAATGATGCAAATGCAAAGAAATAAACTAAAATGTTATGCATGAGATTGAAACAAATAACTAGATTCATTCCATTATGCCTTAGATGTAATATCTAGATTCAAACTTGAACTAAAAACATGAAAGTGAACTAAAATGCTAAAATGTTTAAAGAGTTGTATAGCTAAACTAGCATGATAACAATGCAAAAATAAGAGATGATTTTCTTTTGGCAAGAGTCTCTATTTATAGAGTTTTGGAGGGAAGGGAAGGGCTTGGATGAGGTGGAGCATATGTGGCATTCACATAGATGCCACATAAGGGACACAAGGGCGAGAGGACAAGCCATGCAAAAGTCAATACAAGCCTTTAAGCTATGAGTGGCTCAAAGTTTACTCACACATGTGTGAGCAACTCTTGGGGAATGGAGTGGGGGACAAAAGAGTAGCTACATTAAAGGAAGTCGGTGGCTTCCTTTTTGAGGAGTTTCTCACACATGTGTGAGCATTCCATTAGTGCTAAAAGGAGTAGGAATCACACTTTAAGTGTGATTAGTGTATGTTTAAGTGAGGAAGTAGGTTTATTAAGAGGGATAGGTAGGGTAGGGTAGGAATAGAGTAGGGTTTTAGGTAGGATTAATAGGTCTTTAGGCAAGACTTAGATTATATTTGAATTTAATCTTAGTTTAGACGAATATTAGAAATGTGGAGGAATAAATAAATTTAAAATTTATTTAAAAAGGGATTTATGGAGGTCATGTATTAAATAAAATTTAATACATTAGAGGGATATAGTATCTAAAGTACATTTAAATACTATAGAGAATGAACTATTTTCAATTAAATAAATTTAATTAAATAAAATAGAGGAACATAGCAAATATAGTTAATTAATTAAAATCAACTAAAATTTTACAGGAATATTAATTAAATTAATATAAGGACAATTTTAGATGTCTACATTATCTTTTCTGTAATTGCAAATTTTTGTTTGAAAGTTTCTTCACCACTTCTGTTTCATTATTCCGCAATTAATAAAATGTCACTTAACTCATCAATTTTGTGTAGATGCAAGATCTTTTTAGACTTCAATTGTAGAAACAACATTATTGAATTTGGAAGGAAAACTTCTTAAAATTTTATCAATCACATGTTGATTGCTTACATTATCTCCTAAAAATCTCATATGCTTTATCATTCCTTCAACTTTTGTAGAAACTCATTAACTAATTCACTTTGTCTCATTTTACATTTTCAAAAAAATTCTCTAATGTTTAGACTTCAAAGTATGAGTACCTTGGTATATGATATAAGAATATACCATGCCTCTTTTAAATGTACAACACTACTTAGCTTAAGAAAAATTGATAGATTTTGTTCACATTAAATTAGAAACAAAGCTTCATTATCATTTTGTTTAAATTCTCTTTTTCCTTAAATTATTCAATGCATTTATATCTTAAGGTTCTTCATACCCCTTACTAACAATATCCACAAATTCTTAAATATCAACAAAGTTTGCATTCAAGTACTTGAAAGATTTGTCCCATTAAATATACTAATCAATAGCCCCATGTACTTGCAATATTTTCCATCTCAAATAAATACAATATAATCCGAGTGTAGCTAATCTTTATATAAAATATTCTAAAAATAAAAATTTAAAAAAACTTTTTTTTTCCTAAATTCTTCAAAATATACAGATTTTTTTACAATTTATTTGTGGTTTTTCACCACAAAATATACAGATCATGAAAAACAAATGTTAAAAATTTGACAAAAATCTATTATATTTTCTGTTTTTTGAAATTTGGTCACAAGGGATAAATTCATTTCCCAGAGATCAAATAAATGAACGATGATGACACTACTAACTATAAAGTGAAAAGGAACACATAACGCAGTAAAGTTTGTACAGTCTCTACCAAATGACATGTAGAGGAAAATAGAAAATTTTCAGGAAAAAATAATCAATTACCATTACCAAAACAGAGTAATTACCATTACATTGTTGCTGAAAAACATACAATAAAAGAAAGCACTTCTTTTATGAAAATACAAAGACAAAGTTTAAAAGAGATTTTAATCAAAATTAAAATTAGAATGACTCTTCCATTATTAATTCATTGACATGAACATGCAAAAAGTGTAACATCTCTGCCACAATTAATAGTGTAAAGTAAATTATCTCCAGTCAAATTCAAATCTGTAACATTCATTAATGTTTTTTTTTTACCTATTTTGGGTTATTTTGCAGATCTGAGCAAACAGACATGTAAACATTACTTTCATAGTGAAATGGTTTTTTTTGTTTGCACACATTGTTCCTTTAATTGCAGAATGCCTGTCCACCAAATTAAAGGAAATAGTACTTAGAAAAAAATATTAGTATAAATTATTGAGGCATGGGTAGGTTGGTAATTATGTATAAAGTAAAAGATGGTGTGGCTGTAATAGAAGATTATTTTACAAATTATAAGTCTTGAAATAATTTTTTTTTTTTTTTTGTTAAATTATAAATATATATTTTATAGTTTGGTTACTAAGATATCACATATTTTTAAGAGTCCAAATCATTTATATAACTATTTCCAAAATTATTATAGATATCATAACTATAAATTGTGTTCTATTTTTCTATGAACATTATTCAATTTAGGAATTTCAATAGACCAAAGCAAGGGCCATAATAGAATTTGAGTGATATTGTGACTTCTAAACAAACTCAAAACTAACTAAAAGAAATTAGAAAACGGTCTTTGCCACACTTGTTGCCTAGAAAGTCTTCAAAGTTACGAGGGGGGAGGATCCATCTCCTAAGGCAACATGAATATAGTAGAAGAATTATGTAGTTGGGAAAAAATATTAATATAAGTTATTAAAGCATCAATATTTATGTAATAATATTTTTAAAATTAATAAAATAAAGGATGATGTGATTGTAATAGAAGATTATTTTACAAATTATAAGTCTTTTAAAATAATTTGTGGAAGTTCTAAAAAAACAATAGCATCATAAGAAATGAGGAATTACATAGGTAATCACATAACCAAGGTCCTCCGTGCTTCCCGCAGGGACGAACGACCTCACTCACATCCATTTTTTTGGAACATTAACAATGAAGAGAAATGGACAAACTTTGTTCAGAGGAAGGTACGAAACAATGGCCTAACAAATTACAGCAAGTCTTTAAACGAACACAACGGTCACATCTGGGAAATCAGACGGGTAAGATGGCCGAACTTAGAGTAAGCCAGGAGCCAAGGCGGGGACCATATCACGGGCCTTGGGAATCCACCATGAAGCACAGACAAGTCTGGAAATCTTCTCCACCACTTAATCTAAATCTCATCCCTATTTTCCCAACCACCAAAGCGGGGATACCCATCAGACCTCCATTGCCAAAGAAGGCCTGGACTAGTCTACACTGGGAAATTCATAAGAAAAGAATAGACCTACTCATAAACAACCAGAGTTTTCTAGGCAAAGGACTCAACAATGGACGACATAAACATAGTAAGGTTGCTAGACGGTGGAGACCCATCGGGACCTCATCTCAAAAGATAGATTCAATCAAGCAACATCAACCTTTATTGGAAAACCCGACTCCTTCTTTGGAAAAAGGAGAAATAGACACTCAAGGGGACAAATCAATAAGGAATCACGAGATTGTTCACCCATGTATTTGCACAGAGGGGATTTCCATCACCTTATCTAAGGACACTCTTTCTCAAAGGAGACATTTCTTAGCTCAACAGGATTTGATTTGAAAATTTTGGAACATAAAGTTATCAAGTAATCAACTTTTCTCATGGGTCCACGCTAATTGGCCTAATTTTACTCAAATTGAATCCTTAGACGAGGATCAGAGATATTTTCTAGTGATTTTGAAAGATAAGAAATGCAGAGACAACATCTTTAAAATTAAGGCATGGTTCTACAATAACTTGGGGCTACACATGCAACGATGGTCTCCCAACTTTGACACCTCAAAAAATGTTGTCAAGTTCATCCCAATGTGGATCTCTTTAGACAATCTTCCAGCGGAATACAAAGACACAGAGATCCTACAAATAATTGCTAAAAAGTTGGGTATCTTCCTGAAGCACCAGCAAAGGAAAGAATCGACCTCTATTCTTCTATGTCTTCTGATGAACCTTTCCAAAGAACTCCCTAGATCGCTGAAAATCATCTCAAAGTTTGGAACTTGGACACAGATCATTAGGTATGACATTCAATAGAGTCTTTCAGAAGGACCACAAGGTTTATCCTCAGAAATGGAAGTCTCGCAGCTGGACAGAGACCCTTATATAAACAACACTCAATATAGTTTAGAGGAAAGAAACATAGATGGTCTCCCTCAATTGAAGGTGGCTTCGACCCTTTTCCCTAAGGTAGGATCTTTGGGTTCCCCGGTTATTTCAATGATTGCTGCAAACGTTGATAACCATCTAGAAATCATGAAACTATTCGTTTGGTTCTTTTATTAGAAAATAATGGGCTCAACTTATCATGGAATACACCCAAAAGATCTTTTATGGGTTCCTCCCATAACCCATAGCCACAACAATCAGGAAATCCAAAACAGGACAAGATCGTTAATCCTAGGAAACTCAGGCAGGAATCAGAACTTAAGAATTCCACTCAAGAAGAATCAGATGGTATTTTCATTTGAAATGCCCACCTTATCTTCATGTCAGAAAGTGTCAGAGATTCCCACCTTCCCTTCAAAGGAAAAAGTTGATCTTCACTTTGGAATCTCTAGATTCAATCAGAGGATTGCAGAACAATTACTGACTCAATGGTTCAGAGAAGTACAAGCAGAGATGATGTCTTAGTTGGCAGACCAGGTCATGGAAAAAGAGATTTGTTTGGTTGGGAATGAAGAAACACAAAAGGGAAGCAGAACATGGGAGCACACCATTTCTCTAGAAAACCCCTCTCCTAACAGTTCATCAACACAGAATTTGGAGACTGCCCAAGAAGATGATATTTTGCAAACCAAAATTAGAGATTTGTGGAATATTGCAAAAACAGAGGTGTCTTCTGGCTAAAACATGGACAAAATTCAAGTATCTCAACAAGAGAGATCTCATATTTCACCATCTATATTGAAGATTGACAAATGTGACTTTGATTCTTCTAATAATGGCTCGGGCACCAGGAAGTCCTCAAGACTTAGGGCCAAAGAGTTAAAACAGGCCAGGACTGAATCAGATGATTCGCTCAATAAGTCCATTACAAGGAGAAGGTTTAGAGGGAAGATTATTCCTTTAAAACCAGTTGGAAAAACCACCACAACGCTGATATGAGGTAGAGTGGGAGCAGGAGACTCCAACAGAAGCTCAATATATTCAATCTCCCATCTCCCCAAGAATTCAAGAGGTGTATGATCTCTTCGAAGGTCTAGAACTTAGTAATGGGGGAGTTGAGAATAATTCAACTCCATTTGTAGAAAGGCTTCTAGAAGAAGATTATGTTGAGGATGAAGATAGATGTAGTAATATAGAAGGTCTAGTTTACTATAAAGATAATGCTCCAGAGACTTCACATGTTTCCTTTCCGATGGTAAATGAATCAATGGAAGACCTTGTTACAAATCAAATTACTTCTTCTCCTCCTAATCTAGGCATTCAAAATACACTCACTAATAGACCTCTTCCTGACTACGGCATGGTTAAGAAGAGAAGAAAAGGTAGGAAATCTTTGGCCACACTAAGATCCAAGGATGGTGAGGATCATGATCAATCTAAAATCATAGCTTATTTAAATGTAGGGAAGGGGGAGATCCTTCCCAAGTCACAATGAAGGTTCTATCTTGGAATGTTAGGGGCCTTAATGCTCCTAACAAGCAGCGAATAGTGAAATGTTGTATACTGCTGACCAAACCAGATCTAGTGCTTTTACAAGAAACAAAAATGGGCATATATCAAATCTCCTCATTCTCCAAAACCCTTGGAGATTAGACTGTTGTGGGGTTTGATGCTCTAGGCTCTTCTAGAGGTATTTCCATTCTATGGAATCCTAGGAATATTACTTTTATAAGTTGGGAAAAGAATTCAAATTGGATAGGAGGTGAAGTCAGGAGTCTAGGCTCCAACTTACAATTCCACATCATAAATGTGTATGGACCAAATCTAAGGAGGAAACTGGAAGTCTGGACAGTTTTGAGTGAGAATTTTCATGCTCATGAAAATGAAAACATTCTTATAGGGGGAGATTTTAATGCCATTTCTCACTCCTCATAAAATTGGGTGGATCCCAAAAGGAATCACAACACAATCTAATTTTAAAGACTGCCTCCATTCAGAATCTCTACTGGAAATAGAATTAGATAATGGGAAATACACATGGACTAACAAAAGACTGGTTCCTAACAACATAGTAGAAAAATTAGACAAATTATTTTTCAAAGGGGATCTTTCTCTTTTTCCCTTTGATTTCAAAGCTTCCATCTCCCCAACTTCAGGTTCTCATCATTTCCCCATTCAATTGGAAATTCTCGAGGAAAATAAACCTCAGCATTGTCCATTTAAATTTGAAAACATGTGGCTTAAGGATGGAAATTTCTTGAATATAGTAAAGGATTGGTGGGAAAAATGTAACCCTAAAGGATCAAAATTATTTTTCTTTGTATCAAAGCTTAAATTTATCATACAAAACTTGCTCATATGGAACAAAACACATTTTAATAATATCTTTGACTCAAAAGAAGAGGTGGAGTAGAAGCTTAAAGATTTGAATGAAATCATCATGGTGTCTGGGATGGATAAGGAAAGTTGTGATCTAGTAAAAAAGCTTCTTAGAAAATAGGAAGAAATCCTAGCTATGGAAGAAACTTTTTGGAAGCATAAATCAAGAGAGAGTTGGCTAGAAGCTGGAGATAAAAATACAAAATTCTTCCATAACAACACCAAACAAAGATGAAGTGTTAACAAGATTCATCAAATAACCAAGGAGGATGGCATTCTTACTCCGGAGCAACTAGAGATTCAAAAGGAAATTGTCAGTTTTTATACAAAACTTTTAAATCATTCAGAAGTCTCCCACTTCTCTATCCAGGAAGACCTATTAAGGGATATTCCCAAGCTCATTTTAGATTCAGACAATTCTTTGCTTCTAGCCAAATTCACAGAAAAGGAAATTCTGGAAAATCTCTCGCACATGGCTCTGGATAAAGCTCCCAGTCCGGATGGCTTTCCTCCTTGTTTCTTTCTACATAGGTGGAAAATATTGGGAAAGGAACTCTCTGATGCGTTGGAAGCAGGCCGCACCTCAGGTAGATTATTAACTAAAATCAACAACACTTTTATTTCTCTTATTCCAAAGAAGGAAAATGCTGCCTGCATGGATGAATTTAGACCAATAGCTTTATGTAATATTATTTACAAAAACTTCTCTAAAGTCTTAGCAAATAGATTAAAACTGAGTGTTGAGCAAGATTATTGGTAAGGAACAAACTGGCTTTGTTACAGGGAGGTCAATTCTAGATGGAATTATTATTGCCCAGGAAGCTATTCATTCTATCCAACGTAACAAACAACCGAGTATGATTATTAAATTAGATATTAAGAAGGCCTATGATAAGGTAGATTGGAGATTCTTGGCTAAATGTATGGAGAAATTTGGGTTTTCTAAAGCTTGGATAAATCTCATCTACTACTGCATCTCTATTGGAGTTGATGAAAACTATCAACCCACAACTCCCAAGAATCACCTGCATGCAAACTTGTCACAGAAAGAGAGAAGCAAAAAAGCTATGAAGGCCAAAAATACAGATCGATGGAAGATGAAACATATTATGCAAAAAATGTAGAAAAAATTCTTAATGCAATGACATCCTCAATTAATTAATAACCATCGAATCAAATAATTTGCAAAGAGGGAATCCTTATAAAAGGATACCAAAACCCTAAAGGGAAAATATCTAGGTTGCATAATAATAATTAATAAAAGAATTATTATTAAATGCCTAAAGTTTAGCTTAAGTAAAAGAGAGATAATAAGTGACTTAATAATTAAATCAATATGATTCAATTAATAAGTGGAATCACTTTATCACTCTAACACCCCCCTTAAGATAAAATTAGGGAGAAGCTAAAACCTAGAAACAACTACTAAAAGCAGGAAAATGGGTCCCGGCAACAAGGCCTGATGAGGTACCCAATATAAAAAAAATCTTTGTAAAGAGGAGAAAAGGATAAAACCCAGTGGGAAAAACCCCTCCAAAAAGAGATGAAGCCTCCAAACTAGAGAATGTCCCAAAAAATAGGAACAAAGAAAGAACATGTAGAACACCTCTGAAGCATGAAGCTGCAAACAATGTCAAAAAATAACTGCTGGAACCTCCACTGTAATAGAACATGATTAGGTAGAGAAGACTTTAAATAAATCCTGAAGAGCCGATCAATCAAAGATGGAAGAATGCCTCCAAAACATGAATGAAAGAAGAGTGTCTATATGGTAAATGATCCATCTCACCGAAATGCATAGGTACCAACCACTGCATCCGCCTAGTATATAGGAACAAAAACTGAATACATAGATCACTCCTTCGAACCAAGGAAGCATTAGAATCAACATGAGATACCCCCCATAATGCTGAGAAAGGAGAGGTATGATAGGTACACTGAAACAGACTGCCAAGAAACACTACATGAGGAAGAACGTACAAGCAAAAATAAAGGATGGTGTCATGGAAGAAACATTCACTTGACACACATTATGAGGCTAATGTCGTGGAAGAGACACTCACTTGACAAAGGTAGATGGAAAAAAAAGAAAACATCAAACCCCCCCCCATAGCACTTTATAATGTAGTGCGAGTACAATCAAAACCCAAGCATGCATCAAATGACACTTTATCTCAATGCATTTGCAAAATAAAGCTACAGAAAAAGGTGTATATAATGTTCAGAGAAGGAAACGATCCCAAGACCTAAAACATCCAAGATATCTACCAAAATGCCATAAAGAAAAAAACTGAATACATAGATACATGGATTAGAATTTGGGTGTGAGACCCATAGAAGAAGAAATAGGACAAAACCAATTTTTTGACGCCATGCGAAAGTCAAAAAATGAAGTCCAGAAGAGCAAGATATGGCTTCTGGAGTGCAAAATAAATCGCTGAATTTGACTGAAAAAAAACCTTCAAGATGGAAAAAGCATAAAATCTAACCTCTAAAAAGGCGTCCGTCTCAGAAAGCGCTTTTCGGCAATATAAGAAAGTCAAAAATCGGCCCGCGTTTGCTCCAGATATGAGCAAAACATCACCAGGAGGTCAAAACAAAAGTGAACCTCATGAAACCTTAGCCAAAAATGGCGGAGCCCTGCTAAACTGGCAATTCCTCCAAATCTGAACTGCCTCCATATTTCCCCACCAAAATGGCAGAAAAAAATTGTTTTTTTTTAATGAAAAAAAAACAATAAAAAAATATTATGCTTTTTTTTAAGAAAAAAACATAATAAAACACATGCTTTTTTTTTATATGAAAAAACACGAAAAAAAAGATTTTTAAAAAAAAAAAAAATAAATATTAAAAAATCTTGGGGCTTGTGGCTGCTGACATCAGTGGCACAAAAACCGAGGTAGATTTTTTCCTCAAAAAGTGTGCCAAGGTCATGCAAGCAAAAAAGAGGGCCCAGATTTCAACTGTGTCCAAATTGGACATGCCTTATATAAAAATAGGGGTTTTGGGGGCATTTTGGACACAACCCAAATGTCAATTTTTTCTCAAACTGCTCCAAACAAAAAATCCTCACAAAAACCACTAAAATCTGAGACAAAAATCTCTCAAAAATACATATTTAAAGAACAAGGCCAAATCTCTCATCAAGAGAACAGGGGCATGAAGATCTAGAGCTCTAATACCATATTAGAGTTGATGAAAACTATCAACCCACATCTCCCAAGAATCACCTGCATGCAAACCTATCATAGAAAGAGAGAAGCAAAAAAACTATGGAGGCCAAAAATCACAGATCGATGGAAGAGGAAACATATTGTGCAAACAATGTAGAAAAAATTCTTAATGCAATGACATCCTCAATTAATTAATAACCATCAAATTGAATAATTTACAAAGAGGGAATCCTTATAAAAGGATACTCAAACCCTAAAAGGGAAACCCTAAAGGGGAAATATCTAGGTTGCATAATAATAATTAATAAAAGAATTAATTATTAAATGCCTAAAGTTTAGCTTAAGTAAAAGAGAGATAATAAGTGACTTAATAATTAAATCAATATGATTTAGCTATTCATTCTATCTAACATAACAAACAACCGAGTATGATTATTAAATTAGATATTAAGAAGGCCTATGATAAGGTAGATTGGAGGCTAAATGTATGGAGAAATTTGGGTTTTCTAAAGCTTGGATAAATCTCATCTACTACTGCATCTCAACTCCAAAATTCTCAATCCTGGTGAATGGCTCTCCCTGTGGATTCTTCAAAGGATCAAATGGAATTTGGCAGGGAGATCCCCTATCTCCCTTCCTTTTTATCATCATGGCAGAAGCTTTAGGTCGCAGATTCATTAGTCTTCAAGATCAAGGACTAATTCAGGGAGTGGAACTACCTCGTCGGTGAAGGTTGTCACACATCAATAGTTTACTAATGGAATTCTCCTATTTGACAATGGAAATATTAGGGAGGCCTCTTTCATTAAAAAAAATTTGGATTCATATGCTTTAGCTTCTGGACAAATTGCCAATAGAGCAAAATCAACTATTTTTTTCCTAAACACCAGGAAGAAAACCCAACTGAATATAGAGAAGGTGTTGAAATTCAAGTTAGGCTCCTTCCCATGTCTATATCTTGGCATTCCTATTGACAAGTTGATGAGGACCGAATCTTCTTGGAAACCAATTGGAGAAAGAATGGAAAAAATGGATTCTTGGAAATCAAAATGGATCTCTTGGGCAGGAAGGATTGTATTGATCAAAGCAACTCTGGCAGAAATTCCCATATATCTCATGTCATTACTCTCTCTCCCCTCGGGGTGCTACATGGACATAGTTAAAAAAACTCAGGAATTTTTTTGGCAAGGAATTGATACCAAAAGGAAATTCTCTCTTATTTCATGGGATAATATTTGCAAACCAGTTGAGTCAGGAGGCACTGGTATCAAAAATCAGCAATGGCATAATCAGGCTCTCGGAGGTAAACTTTATTGGAAAATTTTGAAGGAGAAGAATCTGAAATGGGTAAGAATCCTCGGAGGTAAATATTTTCATAATGTAGAGGATGCAAAGGTGATTAGAATCTCAGACCTACCTAGAGGGTCTAGAATTTGGAACTTCATTTCCAAATCAAGGGGCATCATTGAAGACAATATTTCTTGGAACATTAAAGATGGCTCTCAAGCCAGATTTTGGGATGATTCATGAGGTGGTTTCCCTAGCATTAATCAAATTCTTGGCCCAAATAATATTAGTAAAATCTATACCGATAAGTGGGGACCATTGGCCAAGGACTACATTTCTCCTAGCACCCAGAATTTGATTAATGGATCCTGGCACTGGAAGAAATTTGATCAACTCATAGTAGACCCCTTGGAAATCCAGAATCTGAAAAAGTTACTTGAAGTTCATTCTTTTTCGATTAAGGAGGGACAAGATGAATTTATTTGGAATGGTTCCAAAACAGGGGAATATAAGGTGAAAGATGGTTATAGAATTCTATCAGGCTCCTCTTCTCAGCATCATCCTTAATTCTCTAATAAGCTTTTCTGGAATGAAGTCTATTTCCCCAAAGAAGGAATTTTTCTTGGGTAACAATAAAAGATAGAATTTTAACTGTAAATTGGTTTAAGAAAATGGGATATCTTGGACCTTCCAAATGCACTCTTTGTTACAACAATGAAGAAGACACGAATCACCTTCTATTAACTTGTCCCTTTGCATCTGAGTATTGGCAGTGGTTATGTGCCAAATTGGGTTGGTCCTCATCTCTTCTGAATGATATTCTCTCACTCTTCACCTCTTGGCCTCAACTTTTTAAAGACAGTCTTTTTGGTAATCTATGGATCATCACTCCCTCCAATCTAATCTGAGAAATATGGAAAGAAAGAAATAGAAGAATCTTTCAAGACATCTCACTGGATAAATCTTCAATTTTGAATCAAATAGAAGCCTCTATAGTGGAAGTAATGAATTCTTAGATACAATTACAAAGTGCACAACATAAGTATTATACCAGTTGGGATGATCATATGATTAAAAATTGGTTTGGGCTTAAATCTCCCACAACAATTGGAAAAGGTGTTAAAGAAAGTGCCAATCTCAGAGCCAATTGCATTTGGAGACCTCCTCCCTTGGGATGATGTAAATTTTACTCTGATGGAGCCTCAAAAGACAATTCAGGCCCCTCAGGGGCGGGTTGCATTATTCATTCTAGTGATGGCTCTCTGGTTGCGAAATTGGCAAGACCACTTGAAATTGGCACAAGTAATATGGTAGAATTTAAATCTCTACTGCATGGATTGTCTTTGGAATTTGAATTGGGCCTCAAAAAATTGGAAATAGAAGGGGACTCCTTGATCACATTTAATACAATAAGAACTGGATCATCTCCAAATTGGAAACTTTAAGCGGCACTGGAGGTTATTCTAAATTTATTAAAAAAGTTCAAATCCACTACAATTAACTATATCGACAGGGAAGGAAATCACATGGCTGATGAATTGGCCAACAATGAAGCAATGGGAGTACATTTTTAATAGAGTGGTCACATCGGCTTGGCAATTGATAATACTCAGCAATGGTCATCTGGTAGTCAAATTTGAAAAGTAAGAATACTGGTCACTCCAAGTCTTGTTGCCATAAATGTCGAATGCATTCTTGGCCAATTGGTTCGTTGGGGATGAGGTGATGGAAAATGACATAGCCAACTAACATTCAAAATATGAAGTGATTTTCTTTGATGGATAAACAAACATTCCATTTACCACTTCATTTTCACTTGGTGTGGGATGGACAACTTTTATTAACTCCATATCACATCAGTCAGGAAAGTCTCATCCTCGGGCATCTGTGAGTAATAAGCTATCTTTTTCATTTTTTGTACAACTGACATCTCCTTTTCCAGATTGGCTGAAGTACTCTTAGGTGGGGAATTTTATCCATTCTAAAGTTGGGTGCACACACTCTTTAGGATTGTATCGAGACATGAAATAAGGTGAAAGGTATGCTACATCTAGCTATGTCAGAGCAGTGAAGATTAAACTTCATATGGACAGTCTTGCAGCAAGTTGGTGTGTTTATTACTTTGGCTACAATTGGAGTTCATATTTGACGATATATTCTTCGGAACAAAGAGTTGCAATCTTCATTTTGATAAAAAAGAAGAGTTGCAATCTTCAGAGAAAGAGTGATGGATACCCCAATTAAGCTTGGCTCTGATATTGAGAAAATCACTTTTGACACCCCCATCACTTCCATTCAAATCATGGAAGTCTACAATTTCCAGCATCACCTTGTCATCCACGCAGTGAGGAAAGTGCTTGGGTTCAATTTTCTCTGCACCAACCATCAATTCAGATTTCTCTGAGACATTTTCTCAGGCTTTCTTGGCTAGCATTATGGTCGTAGGAGCTTCCAAAACTTTAGCAGAAGAGCTTTGTGACCGGCTATTTTCAGGGAATTTTATAGTGGGTCTTCACAATGCCATACTGAACATTGATTCCAACCTTAAAACTCCACTCCCCTAGGATTTGGCTACGATGATGACTGCGGGACAACATTTTCTCAATTTTGGGGTTGGCCCAAGGAGAAATATTTATGCTGGTCCACCCAGACGTCTTTTTATACTTTGGGGCTGGGATTGGGAGGACCACTAGTTGCATTTGGGTATGATGAAGAGAGGTATAGAATTCCTCTCCAAATTCCTTGACATTGAGGATGGTCTAAATGTTCCTTATGGGGACAATTTAAATGAAATTTTAACATGGGTTTATCGTTACAAGTATGATGAAAATCTAGATGGATTAGGAAGCCCAGATTCTTCAAATAAGGAAGAGGATGATGAAGAAATGGAGGTTGACGCTGAAGAAGAGTCAGAGGAAGTTGATGAGGAAGAGGAGTTGGGTGAGGCAGAAAAAGATGAAGATGAAGAAGAAGATGAAGAAGTGTTGGCGGAGGAATCTGTGAATGATGAGAAAGAGGAAGAAAGTGGCTCTCCTATTCTGGGAGGAAGCCCAAAATAAAACTCTGCAATAAGTATAGAGAATGAATCCACTTCACATTTAGATTGAATCTAAGAGATAAGTCCGCTGGGGACTTGATTTTATTTGTAATGTTTATATATTTTCCTTTTGGTTTCAGTTTTAACTTCTTAACATTGAGAATTATCCGTTGAGCCTAGGTGCTCTTTTTGGGTTCACAATCCTCTTGGCGGGATTGGGTTTTGAACCGGTAAACTGCTTTAAGTTTGTTTTCTTTACTGCTTTTTAGTTTCATAAATATGAATCTCTCGGCTTCGACCCCTTATTGATAAAAAAAAAAGTTTTTTAATATATTGTAAATATATATATATTTTTTGAGTATTTATAAAAGTATTTCATCACATAATACTTAAAATTTTTTTATTTTATATTAACAATTGCAATTAATGAGCACAATATGTGTGCATGCACACACACATAAAGTAATCATGGAGTGCACTATTCATTAAATTATTTGAGGTACATGTATATTATACTTCATTTATTTCCAAAGGTAGACATATGAACTATCTTTCATATAGATAAATCATAGGCAATTAAAGCTCAAGAAGATATGTAGACCTACAAAATGTTAAACCCATGAGGTTGTAATGAATATGAAACCCTAGAGATTAATATCTCTAATATCAATTGATGCTATTTCAAGTGCTTGACCTTGAGATATATGATTGCCAAAGCCCACATCATTTTGATTGGTAGTTTATAGTCACTATAATGTCTAACTAAAATAATTGACAGAAGTTTTTAATATTACCATTATGGATCTAATGAAATCATCTACATTCAAATGGTTCTAACATAGTGGGAATTAGTAAAAATAGCCCACGATATGTGGGAGCTCTTGACTATTTATTTGAAAGTGCACAAAGATGGGGTACCAAAAATGGTATAGGGCATCCACGGCTTATCCAGTTGATTCAAGTTGATTTATTTTGCATTGTAATAAAGATTGATCCTTGTGATCATCCCACTTGTGTCTTGATCCATTTGTTTGGTCAAGGGTCCCTAAGGTGCATCTATAAACCTTAGGACACCTTAGTCCACTTGGATTCTTTGTTGAATTCGATAGGTGTCAATAGGTGTTTTAGGTATGTGAAGTATTTAGGTGTTATATCCAAGGAATTTGGATGGTTTTGGTCATATTAGATCATTTTGTGGTCATAGGAATCCAATGGATGTCATTGCGGGTTCACAAAGTGTAAAATGGAACAATGATGCAATGTTGCTAAAAAAGTTGTCAAAGTTGCTCGAGAAGTTCAAAATGTGGTTACCAAAAATCATAACCATTCCTGTTCGGTTGGAACTATGTTTTGAAGATATTTAAGCATATCCAAGTCTCTTCAATGGAGGTTGGAAAAGTTCTTGTAGAAGCAATTTTGATGCAAGTTTGATTAAAAGGAACTAGATTTCTTAAATAATTTCTATGTGTATAGGCGTGTATAGATTGAGAGCATGAATTTAATTCCATGAATTGATAGCCCTATGAGTCTAGTTTTCAAAACATTTGATTTGATTTCAATTAGAATTATAGATCAAAAGTTACATACAATTTGGTGAAAGCAGTTTTGTACGACATCAATTCTTGGCATGTCACACAAATGGAACCCTAACTTGTCATTTCTCCAGTGGAAATCCATGGCCTCTTGGGAAATAAAGGTTAGGTATTTATTATTAATGATTCCTGAGGCTCTTTTTGATCTGGTATTCTGTTCCTTTTAGCATCAAACCCTAGGCTAAATATCCCAATGTATTTAACCAGTCTGATAGGAACAGTCATGTGTAGATGATGTATTTGATTGAAGGGATCAATTGAAGGGTTGATTTAGGTCATTTGGAGTTAGTAAAATGTTTCCAAACCCCTGCATTTATTTTATGTACCCATCATAGATAAATTACTTTGTAAACCAAGCCTAATTTGGCCAATTAGGTTCGTGTGCTTTGTGAGGGTTTAGTGGTGCTGGAGTAGAGTGGGTCAGCGATGTTAGTAATTTTTCTTGTGGAATCTATATAAGCATCAATGCTTGACTCTATGACTCCCAAATCATGATTCTTGCAAGTAAAATTAATAATTAATGAGGATTTTTATCCTCCTTCTACTTTGATCTCCCTAGACCTAGGCGGGTGTACCTCTTGACTTATTGTTTTCCAATAAATCAGACAATGGATTTAGGGTTCTCACAATGATTTACTAATGTCTTTTGCTGCAACTGATGCAAAGCTTCAAAATCCTATCCATGATTTTGACAAGAGTAAACAACATTGCAGAAAAATGGCCAATGTGACAAGAATATTCATCCTTCTTCTCTTCGAGTTTAATACTTAGGTAGGCTAACCTAAAGGATTCAGTTCTTCAATGAATCACCAACAATGTATGTACTATTCAATACAGATTCTAAACATCAATGTTCTTAAACATGAAATGAAATATTATTCAATATTTGATTGATTGATGATGAGGACTGCATAACTAGAAAAGACCAGTGCCTTGTCTATTGGGCAACAAAGTCAAATAAACATACATCCACAGAAAACCCTCTAACTCCAAAAAGACAGAAACCAAGTGAAGTGCCTTACAAATCACTCTTTTCACTCCAACACCTGGACATCAAATTCATGTACAAACCTTGAACCCTCAAAATTTGTCTCTAAGATTTACTCCCTCCTTGAAAGAAACTCAAAAACACAACTCACATCTACCTTATAACCAGTGCATTAAAATGCATTACAAATTAACACACATGATTTCAAGACAAGACACAAAGACATCAACAAGTATTGAATAGAGATTCCATTGTTTTTCTTTAAATTTCTATAATTCAGCATATTTACAAGACAAAGAACTCAAAAATAAGACTCCAAAATCAGAATACTGTCCAACAGTGTTAATTTCACCATCCTTGTAACAATAGAGAAGAAGAAAGATATAGGAGAAAAGGAAAGCCAATTTCAGCAACCGACACTTGTCTGTTTTCCAGAAAATATCTTATCCTCCAAGAATATAATCTGATCTTCTCCTGTAACTGCCTCTTCTTTACAATCATCATCCTCAACAAATTTGATTCCATGCATCTTTAAAATCTGATTTCACTCTCTAAGAAAAATCCTTCTGTGAAAGCATATTTCCAGCTTGAAATAAAAATAATTCACAAGACTATAGTGACTATGAAGTTTCGATGCTTTAATCATGAACATTATTTCAATTTTTGCATATAATATCTTTGTCTGTGCACTTTATCTTTACTTCCCCTTAGATATTTCTGCATAGACTATAGTTATCATTTTAAATCCTTTTACCTTTTAAATCTGCACATTCCTTGTCTTGGAATTTCTCTTTTTATGCATATTCTTGACCAGAATTCACCATATTTTGCCACTTGTCATCAAGTACTGGTTGGATGCTCTTTAACTAGGTCTGAGAACTCTTCTCTAACAATGGTCTATCTAGAGATTGGGTGATATAATAAGTCTCTAAGTCTCTGAATGCTGGTGCTAACCCTAGTTAGATCTGGAGATTGGGACTAGATAAGCCTTAGTATCCTAATCTCTGAATAAACTCAAGCTTAACCTTGATTTAACCTTGGGTTCATCTGGAGATCACGCGACTTCTTAGTCTCTGAATATCTGAAACTTTATCTTAACCCTGAGCTTATTGTGAGATTGCACGAGATCCCTTGATCTTGATCTCAATCGGATGACTGTGGCATGATCTCAGAATGAATTAGACTTGACTGCCAATATTTGGAGATCTACCGTGGTAATTAGTTGAATATTGGGTAGAATCTTTGAATTTTTGGCACTTAACCATTAGCATCTAGAGATCTGATGCGGTGGTTAGTTAACTGTTGGGAAGAATCCCTGAATTTTTGGCACTTAGCCATTAGCATCTAGAGATCTGGTGCGGTGATTAGTTGACTGCTGGGCAGAATCTCAGAATGTTTGGAACTTAACCATTAACAGATCTAGAGATCTGGTGCAACGGTTAGTTGACTACTGGGTGTAATCTCTCAATATTTTTCCTAACCGCATTTTCATCTCGCAACTTCACACCCTGTCGCCACGTGTCTGGTCTCCTCTGTGTGTGGGTCCCGCCAATAACATCTTTCCTCTGAAGTTGCCTATCTATCACATAAACTGAGGCACCTCCTACATACACATGGAGGGCCTCCTTCTCATCTTTACAATACACTATTTTTGTGTTTTTCCATTTAAACACTCTAACTTTCCTTCCCACCACCTCATGCACATTACTAGCTAATGGGCCCGCTATTGGGCCTCATAGCTCTTTCTTTACATTGCATACAAGTGAAAACATATAAAAACACAATAAAAACCCCTTCCCTAGTGCATGTTGGATAATTCTTTATCACTGAAAACCTTTTAAAACCTCCTTTCTTTAACACATCATCTGGATTAGAAGTTTAAAAATACGCTGACCTCTCTTTCTAATGTCTACGAAGCCTTTACTATGCACTAGTCTCTGCTTGTTAAAACAATGCGCAGGCTTTGGTCATTTTAGAATTTTCCCCTGACCTTGTCAAATAAAAGGCTAATTAACAAGGATCAAACAATCCTCCTCCACTTAGAGCTCAAAGGCTTAGACGGGTGTACCTATTGGATTCACTCTTTCAGCGAATCAGGGGATGGATTCCTGCCCATCACACTAAATCCAACAATCATTTACAACTCTTTAAACAGAAAAGTAAATTGAATTTATTTTATGTATTGATGATGACAACTGCATAAAGAAGCAAATACTAGTGCCTTGTCTATTGGGCAATAGAGTCATATAAACATACATTCACAGAAAACCCTCTAAATCCAAACATACAGGACCCAAATGAAATACCTTACATTTCACTCTTTTCACTCCAACACCTGGACATCAGATTCATATCCAACATTGAAACCTCTGAACTTGTCTATAAGATTTACTCTTTCCTTGAAAGAAACTAAAACACAAATTCGCAGTTACTTTATAACTAGTGCACTAAAATGCCTTCAAATTTATGCACAAAGATTCAAGATAAAACACAAAGACATCAGACAAATACTGACAGGGAATTCCATTTTTTTTCATTAAAAAATTCTGATTCAATACAAATACATAAAAAAGAACTCAAAACCAGACACACAAAATTAGAAAGCTGCCTTGCAGCATTAATTTCACCATCCCTGTACAATTGAGAAGAAACTGATATATAGGAGAATGGGAGAAACAAAATCAGTCCTCACACCTGTCCTTCTCCCAGAAAATATCTGCAACTGCTTCCTCCTCTAACTACAAAAATATGATTTGATCTGCACTCAAAAGGCTCATAAAATCAGAATCCTCATTTTGAGACCTTTCTGGTGATATATGATACTTAATACTTTTGATAAAATTTCCCCCCTAAACCATTAAATAAACTCTTTGTCCTGTGCACATTTCGTAATATTATGAAATATTTGAATGCATTTTCAATAGTTAAACTATTAAACTGAGATAATATTTAATTTTAACATCTATATTTTATTCTTTTCTCTCATACTCCACCAGATTCAGACACTTGTTACATGCTGATTGGCTCTAAAAATCCACCTGTAATCCTTAAC
This sequence comes from Thuja plicata, assembly GCA_018584345.1. Classification (NCBI taxonomy): domain Eukaryota; kingdom Viridiplantae; phylum Streptophyta; class Pinopsida; order Cupressales; family Cupressaceae; genus Thuja; species Thuja plicata. The sequence continues at coordinate 1,658,500 of MU224832.1, read as the reverse complement.
TGGCTCCATTTTTACCTCTGCGAGTGCACGACTAGTTCATTATCGCTTAGTCGCAACACTTTTTCACTTCAATGCAAACCTTGGGCAAGTGCGCGACGAGCTGAGTCGCCCACTTGCATGCCTTTTTCATCACCTCAAAAAACATGTGCGACTGGGCATATTTGGGCGTGCGACTGGAAGCTGCGCGACTGCGTGATGAGCTTGGCTGCTCACTCGTGAGTCATTTTGATCATCTTGATTTTCATGCACAACTGCATGATGAGCCAATTTTCAGATCTGTGACTGCATAACTGGCTCGGTCGCAAGCTTGCGCATCATTTCGGGCACCTCGTCAAACTAGCACGACTGTGCGACGAGCTCAATTGTGCAATCACGGGCCATTTTTGCGATCGCTTTCCTCATTTGTGAGTGCACGACGAGCTGCCACGTGTTGCTATGTCATCACCTCCATCTGGCACCATTTCTCTACAAAATTTAAAGCAAGGATGATCAATTTTGCATGGTCCTACTCAGATATGCCAGTGTTAGACCCAGAGCTAGTACTACACCATCTCCTGTTGCTACCCAATGCCAAACCTGTCAAGCAGAAGCTGAGAAAGATGCATCCCCCTGTTGCATTGCTAGTCAAGGTAGAATTGAAGAAGCTCTTGGATGCTAAGTTCATAAGACCTATACCATACGCACATTGGATATCTAACTTGGTGCCAGTTACAAAGCACACTGATCAGATACGGATTTGCACAGACTTCAAAGATCTCAACATAGCTTGTCCCAAGGATGACTTTCCCTTACCCAACATTGACATGATAGTGGATCTAACCGTTGGACATCAAATGCTATCACTCATGGATGGATTTTCTAGGTACAATCAGATAAGGATCGCACCAGAGGACCAACACAAAACAACTTTCACATGTCCTTGGGGGACATATTGTTGGAATGTCATGCCGTTTGGTCTAAAGAATGCCGAAGCAACATATCAAAGGGATATGACAACTATTTTTCATGATCTCATCCACAAAATGATGGAATACTATGTGGACGACATACTAGCCAAGTCAATGCTCAGCAAGGATCATCTACAAGTATTGGGACCAATCTTTGACAAAATGCAGGAATTCAAGGTCCGTCTAAAACCAAAGAAATGTGCATTCGGTGTCACAACAGGAAAGCTACTGGGGTTCAGAGTGTCACATAGAGGCATCAAAGTAGACCCAGAGAAAGTCAAAGCAATATTGGACATCCCTCCACCATCGAACCTGAGGCAACTAAGAAGGTTACAAGGAAGACTCCAATCAATCAGGTGCTTCATAGCTCAGCTAGCAAACAAGTGCCACCCATTCCAACATTTACTGCACAAAATCATTAAATTCATATGGACCGAGCAATGCGAACAAGCATTCCAAATATTCAAGGACTACCTCCTCAAGTATCCTATATTAGTGCCACGAGTCCAAGGTAGACCATTTCTTTTGTATATCTCAGCAATAGAATCAACATTAGGTGTACTCTTGGCACAACATGATGATGCAGGTAAAGAAAGGGCCATCTACTATCTAAGCAGAACATTGGTAGGATATGAGCTCAACTATATGCCAATTGAAAATCCATGCCTTGCAGTTGTCTTCACTTCCCAGAAGCTGAGACATTATATGTTGAGTCACCAAACAAAGTTGATCAAACATATTGATCCTTTATAATACCTCCTAAGAAAAGCAATGCTCACCGGATGACTGGCGAAGTGGGTAATGATCTTAAGTGAGTTTGAAATTAAGTACATAGATAGAAAGTCCATCAAAGGGCAAGTGATCATGAATCAACTAGCAGAGGCACCCATTCAGGACCATCAACCTATTATTTCTGACTTTCCTGACGAATCTATTATGACACTGCAACCAACGATCGAGGTATGGAAACTATACTTTGATGGGTCATGCACGAACCATGGGGCGGGGGTAGCGATAGTGCTTATCACTCCAAATCATGATACAATTCCAAAGTCTTTCAGACTCAACTTCCCATGCACAAACAACATAGCAGAATATGAAGCAATGGTCATCGATCTAAAGATAGCAATTAAATGGAGAATCAAGAACCTTAAGGTCTTTGGAGACTCACAGTTGATCATCAGTCAAGTCAACAATGATTATACGACCAAAGATGAGAAGCTCATACCATATAGAGCATAGATGGAAACACTATGCACCAAGTTCCATTACATCTTTGAGCAAGTCCCATGAGCACAGAACAAAGCTATAGATGCGATGGCTACCATAGCATCATTGATTGATATGCCAGGTAACGAAACAAAATTATAGTTTTGAGAAGAGAAACTCTTGGTGCCATCTGGGAACACTTCCCAAGGCATCAGTCACCCATCAACTGTGCACGTGAATAGCTTCCTCTTTATCTTCAAAGTCATATGAAAGCCTTTTTGCTTATAAACACTATTGCAGTCAATTTTGGGATCAATGTGGGATAATGTTTTTGGATGTTTTAAAGATTTCTATGTGTTTTCCTTCAAAACATATGGGGCCCACCACCAAACGAGTCTTCCATCCAAGGGGCCCGCTAATAGGCCTCTTGGCTTCTTACTTATTTGATTAAGTGAGCGTTGTCCTATATGAATATTCTAGAAATCTCACTCCCAGCGCATGTTGGATAATGCTCTTTTGCATTTCTCAAGCTTGTAGCAACTCTTTCTTATTTCAAGCTTTGTATTAATGCCCATGTGTGGGCTTTTCTTCCATAGACCCCTACGCATGGTGTCTCCATTTCTAGAATAGCATGCCAAAGTAATTTGCTGGCCTCCTCCATGTTTGGCGCAGCTCCCGCCTATTGCATTTGCTATGTATTTTAACATGTTTTTTTACAAAGAACATAGTACGCATGGACTATTTTGTTGTCTATTTGAACAAGGTCTATGACTGTCTCTTCCAATGCTGCGTGGATCTCTTAAGTGCCCATGCGTGGGCTCTTTCTTTCTACATTGCGCAACCTTCGATTCATTCAAAACATTTATAACTTCAAAGTGCATTTGAATGTGGTTTGATTAATTTGAAATTCCTTCTTCAATGTTGTGCTGGTAAGGGAGGATACTGGCATGGTAGTCTTTATCTCACACTTGCATTGGCCTCTATTTCTCTCTTAGACTATTGGACAAACTTTTCACTAACTATGTCATTGCTTGGAAAATTTTTAACACTCCAGCTACTCCTCCATTTGGCATTGCTCTTCTCTAAAAATCCATGCAATGCCTATGAATAGGTTTCTAAGTTATTTTCCTCCTTTCCTATGCCTTGCGCAAGCTTTGGCTAGTAATGTTTGTAATTTTTTTAAACTACTCCTTCTAGCGCCAATCTTCAGCCAATACATTTGGCAATATTTAAAAAAAAAATTATATTCCCCCATGCATGATGCGCGGGCCTTGGAGCTTTGTACTGGTACTTCAACATTTCCATATGTTGTGTGGCCTTCTAATGTGCATTTGATGTTTTTCATTAAAATACTTCTCCTCTGCACTTGGCGTGAGGCTCCTCCCTTTTACTTTTCTAAAATGTTTTTAAATGTTTCTTTTCAAAACTCTTTACCTTCGTCTCAAATATATATAGACCTTGCTTGAGTCTTCATACAAAATGTGTTCCCATCTTATTTCAACATCAATCTCAATAAGCCTATCCACCACTTCCATAAGCATCTTTCTATCAATGATTCCTCCAATTGCACTATTTTCCACCCCGAGCATGTTTTCCATATACAAAACATTCCAATTTTTTTTTACTAACTCTGTGAGGCGTCCTTTGAAGGATTATTGGTTGCAATCTCAAAGCAGTACCAAGGACACAACTATGAAGAGTACCATGGTGATGCTCATTAACAGATGACACTGCCTAAGAGAGGGTTTTTAATGTCATCACCAAATTTTCCTCTTGAACAGGATCTCCAGCATTAATATTACTAAGCTCACATTTCTGCGAACTAAACTTAATAACAACAATTAGCCTCTCGAACTAGCTTCAAAAACTAACAAAAAGCCTTAAATAAATGTGTCATCTATAACTTAAGTTCATTTCCAATATGTGAAATTCTGTGCCAAAGGAAATTGCACAAAAAGACTTGAGCTAAAAAATATCACTGATCAAACATGGCCTCTTGAAAAACTAATTATGTCTGCACCGCCAATTTGTACAAATCACCTTCAAAACTAACTTTGAAAACTCATCATCTGAAACCTTTGGAGTCTGAACCCTTGGTCATAGATTTAAATTCATAGATGGATCATGATACTACCACTAACCTGCTTTGATGATCAACAAATTAAAAGACATTAATGTGTAAAGTCAGCACCTAAAACATTTTCTGAACCAAAACATAGTAGATATGCAGAAATTGGGTTTGGAATCGGAAAAGAAAAGTGATCAATCAGATTGGTAGATTTTTGTAAATCTCCAAGTAGGTACAAATCCATTCTTAAAATACGAGGGAAAACTCAATTATCCAAGACATTCATCTGGATACACATTTGCAAGACCACAAAGTAAGCTACTTCAGAATTCTGCATTTGACCATTTGGCAAATTGATAGAAAATGCAAACGAAATGTGCTTAGCAAACTGAGAAAATGGATTCATCATGACCTAAATAAAAAGATATAAGAATTATTTTACCTCTATAATATGATGCAAAATGAATTGTTTCAATTATCTCACAAGGTCAAAAGTTACAATTGGTCAAACAAGGCTACTCAGAATTCTGGGCAGAACAAAGAAATGAGACATTTCTGGAAGACCAACTTTGAGGTATTGGAAAACCTATCAAACGGATTCAAAATGGATTGAGCTTTGGAAAATAAGTTCTCCGATATACATACTAAACAATCCCAAAATGGAGGGCCATGAAACTTAACAGGACACAAGATACTCAAATGCAAATAGGGCCTACTACAAAAAACTTACACTTAGGCAAAAATACAGATTTAGACAAGCGCCTCCAAATGGCCAACTCCAAAACATGTCCAAACTGAAATTTAGGAGATGGAACCCACTACATATGCCAAATGAAAGGTGAGGAACATGTCTCCCAAGTGGCTTTTCACAAAAATCATCAGGCCTCTTTTTGCATGTGTTCAAAGTAAGGATTCTCCGCAAGTTTTTAGGGGTTTTTCATCTTGCCTTAGAGGAATTTTCAGTACAGTCACTCCAAATTTCTCTAAAATTTGAGAGTACTAACATTAGCTCTATCTCAGGATGCATGCCCCATGTGGGCATGCATAGAATTCAGAATCATTGGTACATCAAACCATTCAAAAACAAATCAGACTTTTCTCTTCCTCTCTCTTTCTCTTTACTCTCTTCTCAAACTAGGAACTTTTATTAAAACCACACACCACACAAAAATGAAAACAAAAAAACTATACAATGTATACATTGTTTACAAAAACCTCAAGCCCTTTCAAAACTGAAACCAACATTTGCCTCTATTAAAAATCATATTTTCTTCTTTGCATATAAATATCAAAATGAAAATGCACTTGTACAGCTGCTGCTCAAACTCGCAAGGAATCATAAAAATCAAGAATACCTTATTTTCAAATCCTTTCATGCCTTTATAAGTTCTTCCATCAGAGTCAGCATAACCAAAAGTATGAAACCCGTTCTTCACATCAGCAAAAGTCAGAAAATATGAACCATGACAATAAGGAAATGCATCATCATAAGAAACATCAAACTCCATTTGTATTAACCCCTCATTAGTTGGCTGGTCCATAAAGAAAGTAAATGAATCATACTCACATAAGCCATGGATACCAAAATCTAGAAAAACTTCACAACGGAAAAACATATCAACATGTTCCTCAAAACACGGATTGGAAACCTCTTCCACTTGCAAATTACCCACATGGTCACAAGGAACGAGCTGATTAACATCATAGTCCTTCTCACTACATGGAACAATGGACTCATTAAATACAAATTCACACTCACAATCACTTGTATCCCGGGAAGAGACACAATCTGATTTCTCACTGCATATTGACACATTTTCAAAATCAAAATCAGAATAGGTCAAATATGAAAATTGAATGCATTCCTCAAATAACGGATTAATAACACCATATTTTTCTCCCATATGAACATGGTAACAAAGAGATGGCTGATCCGTATCATTGTCCTCATCAAATCCATCATTAATAAAAACTTTGAAGACATTAGTATCCATGCTGTCATAATCACTTTCAGCATATGATTCAAAATCAGAGATATCACTACAAGTAGATTCAACACCTCTATCATTATGCAAAGAAGTGGATAACAAATTCATACTACCTTCTTCAACCAAATGAGATGGGGAAAGACACCAATCATCCTCAAGTTTCTCATCACGTATAGGATTTTCATTACACAAACAATTCATATGTTGAAGTAGATCATCATTGAATGAAGGGATTTCAAAAACACACTCATCTAACACTTTACCTGTTGAGTGAAAAGACTCAAGTAATTGATCTTCATTCTGATTTTCATTCATAATATCATGATAAAGTTGCAAGATAGTATCATACTCCATCTCATAAGGAAGACCCTCATTTACTATCCCTCTTTCCTTAAGTTTTGATACCACATCCATTTCAAAGTTCTTAAGACCAAACTCATTTGTATCATGCGGATGTAAAAGACTATTTTCAGAATTGGTGAAGATACTCTTACCTTCACATGCTGGTTTGCATTCACTTCCACAAATGCTCTTATCTTCCCATGCTACATTATGCTCACATAATAAAAATGAATCAACATCTTCCAACATATCATTTTCTTGTGAAACATAAGTTTCAGCATCCTCTTGATCCTCATAGGAGTGTAAAACACATACATCCTCTTCAACATTCAAAACATGTTTAGTATCATTGCATCTAGGATCAAAATGAGAGGGTATTTCTGACATAACTTTCTGAGGCAAAGATTCATTGAGAAATTCAGCATTATAAGCATTTGAAACATCATTCATTGCTACCATTTCTTGGACACATGTATTGCTATCGTCATTATAAGTTTCTTCTATATGAAACAAAGGATTACTAACCATACATCTATTCGAATCAAAATTCAAGACCTGATTAGAAACCAAAGCAGAGGTATCAATACACCTACTTGGAGCCGCAAACTTTTCACAATACTCTTGTCCATTCTCAAATGTATTTTGCCAGAAAATCCCTCTACATAAATGGTTCTTTGTCAATCTATATTTGACATTGTTCTCAATCTCTATTGTTGTCCTAAAAGCTTGATGCAAAGTCTTAGGTCCCTTGTCTCTCAACCTATAACTCATCTTCTTTCCAAATGAATCAAAGTAAAATATAACACACACATCACCTTGAGGTCTACATCTTTCAGGTATTTCATGTAAAGCTCTTGCAAATCTGATATTAAAATCAGGAACTAGTTCATCTTCTTTAGTCTTAAGATTCAACCAATCAGTAAATACATCACTCAAATTCATTCTGTCACCAAATTGTTCCATAAAGGAAACATGTAATTCATCCCAAGAAGAAATTGAACAAGCGGGTAAAAAAGAAAACCAGTCCCTAGCATTCTTTCAAATTTTGGACAAACAACTTCATGACGCTATCCTCACATTCAATGTCAAAATCCTCAATTAAGTCCATGAAATTTTTACAGTGCTTCTCAACGTTCTCATCTCTTTCACCCCTGAATCTATGCAATTTTTCTCTAATTTTAGGTGGAAAAGAATTTGGGTAACCATGAATGCCTTCAAAATTCAGAGTTGAATACAATTTATTATTGAAACCCCTCCTTAAATTACAGGGTTGTGGCTGATTGGAATTCATGGCTGCACTTGGATTACCAACTTCTTTCCCAAATGAGCATGAGATCAAAATATAAACATACTTCTCAAGAGTATAAAGAATACATTCAACAACCAAGAAACATCTCAACTTATCACCATTATTTCCTTTTCTTAGTGCTACTTCACTTCATAAGGAAATTTTCTTTCACATGAAAATATAAGGATTACTTGAAAGGAATTGCAGCTTCTTTTCTTATTTCTTTGATTGAAAATCTGGCAGATCTAGAGCCTTCTTGATAGCTCCATTGGGTTCTTTTCAACATAGAGTCGCCACCTCCTTGCAGAGGAAAATTTTCAAACAGCAAAAGCCATTGGACATATATAATTATATTTCTGGGTTCTCTCCAACCAGCAAAGCCGCACAAATCTTTCTTTATAATTACTTCAATAACAACACCTCCAAGGTATCCTTCCACAGATCTAAAACAACTTCCAGATTCTATTACTTTGGCTCTTTCTTTCAAAACTAGAGATTCTAGGACAGATTTAAACATGATTGATTACAACCAATCCCCAGTAGAGTTGCCATTCTGTTAGCATTTTTCCATGACCTTGTCAAAGAAAAGGCTAATTAACAAGGATCAAACAATCCTCCTACACTTCGAGCTCAAAGGATTAGGTGGGTGTACCTATTGGATTCACTCTTTCAACGAATTAGGGGATGGATTCCTACCCATCACACTAAATCTAACAATCATTTACAGCTCTTTAAATAAAAAAGTAAATTGAATTGATTTTATGGATTGATGTTGACAACTGAAGCAAAGACTAGTGCTTTATCTATTGGGCAATAGAGTCATATAAACATACATTCACAGAAAACCCTCTAAATCCAAACATACAGGACCCAAATGAAATGCCTTACATTTCACTCTTTTCACTCCAACATCTAGACATCAGATTCATATCCAACCTTGAAACCTCTTAACTTGTCTATAAGAGTTACTCTTTCCTTGAAAGAAACTAAAACACAAATTCACACTTACCTTATAACTGGTGCACTACAATGCCTTACAAATTTATGCACAAAGATTCAGGATCAAACATAAAGACATCAGACAAATACTGGTAAGGGATTCCATTTTTTTTCATTAAAAACTTCTGATTCAATACATTTACATAACAAAGAACTCAAAACCAGACACACAAAATTAGAAAGCTGCCTTGCAACATTAATTTCACCATCCCTGTACAATTGAGAAGAAACTTAGATATAGGAGAATGGGAGAAACAAATTCAGTCCTGGACACATGTCCTTCTTCTCCCAAAAAATATCTGCAACTGCTTCCTCCTCTAACTGCAAAAATCTGATTTGATTTTCACTCAAAAGGCTCACAAAATCAAAATTCTCATTTTGAGACCTTTCTGGTGATATATGATACTTGATACTTTTGATAAAATTTACCCCCTGAACTATTAAATAAACTCTTCTTCCTGTGCATATTTCTTAATATTATGAAATATTTGAATGCATTTTCAATAGTTAAACTATTGAACTGAGATAATATTTCATTTTAACATCTGTAATTTATTCTTTTCTCTTATACTGCACTAGATTCAGACACTTGTCACATGCTGATTGGCTCTGAAAATCCACCTATAATCCTTAACTGGCTCCATTTTTACCTCCGTGAGTGTGCGACTAGGTTATTATTGCTCAGTCGCAACACTTTTTCACTTCAATGCAAACCTTGTGCGAGTGTGCGATGAGCTGAGTCACCCACTCGCATGCCTTTTTCATCACCTCGGAAAACATGTGTGAGTAGGCATATTTGGGTGTGCGACTGAGTGACTGGAAGCTGCACGATGAGCTCAAGCGCTCACTCGCGAGTCATTTCAATCATCTTGATTTTCATGTGTGACTGCGTGACAGGCCAATTTTTGGGTCCGTGACTACGCGACTGGCTCAGTTACAAGCTCACGCATCATTTTGGGCACCTCATCGAACTAGCTTGACTGTCCGATGAGCTCAGTCGCGCAGTCACAAGCCATTTTTGTAATCGCCTTCCTCCTCTACGCATGCATGACAAACTACCATGTGTCACTATGTCATCACCTCCATCTGGCACCATTTATCTACAAAATTTACTTACCTGTCATCCGGGCACACTTCTTAAGGTAGCAGTCACCAGTCCACTACGCGCGTGAATAGCTTCCTCTTTGTCTTCAAAGTCATATAAAAGCCTTTTTGCTTATAAACACTACTGCAGTCAATTTTGGGATCAATGTGGGATAATGTTTTTGGATGTTTTAAAGCTTTCTGTGCGTTTTCCTTCAAAATATATGGGGCCTGCCACAACCGAGTCTTCCAACCAAGGGGCCTGCCAATAGGCCTCTTGGCTTCTTACTTATCTGATTAAGTGAGCATTGTCCTATATGAATATTCTAGAAATCCTCCTCCCAGCACATGTGGGATAATGCTCTTTTGCATTTCTCAAGCTTTTAGCACCTCTTTCTTATTTCAAGCTCTGTTTTAATGCGCATGCGTGGGCTTTTCTTCCATAGACCCCTACGCATGGTGTTTCCATTTCTAGCATAGCATGCCAAAGAAATTTACTGGCCTCCTCCATGTTTGGCGCAACTTTCCTGCTTATTGCATTTGCTATGTATTTTAACATGTTTTTTTACAAAGAACATAGTAGGCATGGACTATTTTGTTGTCTATTTGCACAGGGTCTCTGGCTGTCTATTCCAATGCTGTGTGGATCTCTTAAGTGCCCATGCGTGGGCTCTTGCTTTCCACATCACACAACCTTCGGTTCATTCAAAACATTTATAACTTCAAAGTGCATTTGAATGTGGTTTGATTTTTTTGAAATTCCTTCTTCAATGTTGCACTGGAAAGGGAGGATACTAGCATGGTTGTCTTTATCTCACACTTGCATTGGCCTCTATTTCTCTCTTATACTATTGCACAGACTTTTCAATAACCGTGTCATTTCTTGGGAAATTTTTAACACTCCAGCTACTCCTCCATTTAGCATTTCTCTTCTATGAAAATCCACGCAATGCCTATGAATAGGTTTCTAAGTTATTTTCCTCCTTTCCTATGCCTTGCGCAAGCTTTGGTTGGCAATGTTTGTAATATTTTCAAACTACTCCTTCCAGCGCCAATCTTTAGTCAATACATTTGGCAATGTTTTTAAAACTTATTTTATATTCCCCCATGCATGCTGCGCAGGCCTTGGAGCTCTGTACTGGTACTTCAACATTTCCATATGCTGCGTGGCCTTCTAATGTGCATTTGATGTTTTTCATTAAAAGACTTCTCCTCTGCACTTGGCGTGAGGCTCCTCCCTTTTACTTTTCTAAAATGTTTTTAAATGTTTCTTTTCAAAACTCTTTACCTCTGTCTCAAATATATATAGACCTTGTTTGAGTCTTCATGCAAAATGTGTTCCCATCTTATTTCAACATCAATCTCAATAAGCCTATCCACCACTGCCATAAGCATCTTGCTATCAATGATTCCTCCAATTACACTATTTTCCACCCCGAGCACGTTTTCCATATACAAAGCATTCCAATTTTTCTTGACTAACTTTGTGAGGCGTCCTTCGAAGGATTATTGGTTGCAATCTCAAAGCAGTACCGAGGACACAAATACGAAGAGTACGATGGTGATGCTCGTTAACAAATGACACTGCCTGAGAGAGGGCTTTTAATGTCATCACCAAATTTGCCTCTTGAACATGATCTCCAGCATTAATATTACTAAGCTCACATTTCTGTGAACTAAACTTACTAACAACAATTAGCCTCTGGAACTAGCTTCAAAAACTGACGAAAATCCTTAAAGAAATGTGCCTCTTGAAAAACTAATTATGTCTGCACCGCCAATTTGCACAAATCACCTTCAAAATTGACTTTGAAAACTCATCATCTAAAACCTTTGGATTCTGAACCCTTCATCATAGATTTAAATTAATATATGGATCATGATACTACCACTAACCTGCTTTGACGATCCACATATTAAAAGACATTAATGTGTAAAGTCAGCACCTAAAACATTTTCTGAACCAAAACACAACAGATATGTAGAAATTGGGTTTGGAATCGACAAAGAAAAGTGATCAATCGGATTGGTAGAATTATGAAAATCTCCAGGTAGATACAAATCCATGCTTAAAATATGAGGGACAACTCAATTATCCAGGATATTCATCCGGATACACATTTGCAAGACCACAAAGTAAGCGACTTCAATATTCTGCATTTGACCATTTGGAAAATTGATAGAAAATGCAAATGGAATGAGCTTAGAAAATTGACCAAATGGATTCATCATGACCTAAATACGGAGATATAAGAAGTATTTGACCTTTGTAATATGATGCAAAAGGAATTGTTTCAATTAGGTCACAAGGTCAAAAGTTACAATTGGTCAAACATGGCTACTTAGAATTTTGGGTAGAACAAAGAAACGAAACATTTCTGGAAGACCAACTTTGAGGGATTGGAAAACCTATCAAACGGATTCAAAATGGATTTATCTTTGGAACATAATTTCTTTGATATACATACTAAACAATCCCAAAATGGCGGGCCATGAAACTTAACAGGACACAAGATATTCAAATGCAAACAGGGTCTGCTACAAAAAACTTACACTTAGGCAAAAATACAGATTTAGACAAGCGCCTCCAAATGGCCATCTCGAAAACATATCCAAACTGAAATTTAGGATTTGGAACCCACTGTATATGCCAAATGAAAGGTGAGTAACATATCTCCCAAGAATTTTTTCACAAAAATCATCAGGCCTCTTTTTGCATGTGTTCAAAGTAAGTATTCTCCGTAAGTTTTTAGGGGTTATTCATCTTGCCTTAGAGGAATTTTCAGTATAGTCACTCCAAATTTCTCCAAAATTTGAGAGTACTAACAGGTCTTATTACCATGCACTGGCTTCTTAAATGCACTGCGCAACATTTAAGAGCACTAGAATGTTTTTGAAACATTTTAAAACCTCCTCTAATGAAAGATCACACAGGCCACTTGTGTTTAGCGCAAAATTCCTCTGTATTGTTCTCCATTGTATTTATTGCGCAAGCTATCTCTGTTGGCATGGTTGTAGATGTTTTTTAAATGTTTTAAAACTCCTTTATCCAGCGCAAGCTTCTGTCTTCCAAACTTCGCAATCTTATTTGCAAATTTGCTTTGTTTTTTAACATTGCTTTCTTTAGCGCTGACCTCTATTTGCCTTGTGCAAGCTTTTGTGTGGCTACATTTTCCTTGAAGCTATTAAAAATACTTCCTTGCGCAGACCTCTATGCTCCACCTGCGCAAGACTTCAAATTGGTTTTGATTCTTTCAACTCCTCTCTGCGTAGGGTCTCTTCAATAGCATTTTCCTTGGAAGTTTTTAAATGTTTTATTCTTTCACGTGTGGCCTTTGGAAAACTCCTTTGCAATGCATTTGCATTGGTAGTTTTTTAAAATGTTTTTGTTTAGCAGATTCACTACTGCATATCCCTGTGCAGCTCCTTCAGACTATCTGCTTGCATTCTATAAATATTCACAAACATTGCTTATGCTTTGACACTTTATGTGCATCTGAGAGTCATGGAAATCATGTCATATTTTTTACTTGAGACATTTAGTAAGTGGTTCATAATTCTTAATTTGTGATCTCACATTCAACATACATGTCTGCGAGAGCATTTCCCACCATTGCATAACAAAAAACCCCTATTGTTATGCTTGAATGGATGTTCATATTGTTCCCAAGCTTCTATTTGCACACTACCAGAAATAATTTGTCCAATGTTGTTAAAACAAACATTGAATCTATTATTACACTCCATGTCACTTGCTAGGAGTTTCCAAGCCTTTTCAACATTCTAATCTATGCATTCCCAGTCAACACTCTAGCTTGCAATTACAAATACCACATTTTTAGACCACAGTCCCTTGCAACATCTGGCGAAATAAAAAAACTCCTTTTTGTGGCCATCAAAATCAACCTCTCAGACTTTTGCACTTTACTAAAAATATAGTGAGTGGCCTCGGGAATTACTCTACAAAACTAATCAAATGACTCCCATGTGGCCTTTGAGACTGGTAAGCTTACAATTTGATATACCAACATTCATTATTTAAAATGGATTTGCACAATGATGCCTGAAATGAGAGCTCTTGATTGTCGAAGTTGGCTACTTCCTTATTTATGCAAATGGGCATATTGAAACTCTTTTAGAAACCCACTCAATCACTGCCTTATAAAATATCAAACTCTACATTGGGAGACTGCCACCAGGTATGGACACTTACTTAGGCACAAAGAATAAGTGTCCAAAAGGGTTTGGGCCCATTCCAATCTGGGTGCAAGTTTTCACTGACCAAACTTGGTCAATCTGAAACACTGTGTTAATGTGGATGTCAAAACAACAGAAATTGCAAATGGATTAGCCTTTGTAAAAATAGGGAATCATGCATTGAGGTCTAACTCTTGATCCTAGCAGTAGATTTTCATACAAGGCGCACAAAGAAACAACTCTCATCTCCATAAAATCATTCAATACAAAGTTACCAACCTATGAAGATGACCGGTTTGCAAAATCAATTCTCCACATATTGGAAAACTGCATAAAACACCTTTAGTTTTAATTTCACAAACTCACCAAATGCACACCTTATAATTAGAAACCTTGGATATAGATTCAATTTCACATAGGGATTATGAAACTCCAACTAGATTTATCTGATGGTCAACAAGTCAACCAGCACTAATTTGCAAAGTCATCACTTCTATTTTCTAAACTTAAACACAGTAAAAATGCAAAAATTGGATTTGGAATCGGCTAGGCAAAGTTGTCAAATGGATTGACCAAAGTATAAAACTCTTTAGAGAAGTTCACTTCTAGGTTTACAATGCATGGGAACTTTCAATTATTCAGGGCATTCAAATGGGTACACATTGGAAGACCTCAAAGTAGGACATTTTGCAATTCTGCACTTGACACTCAGACAAACTGAATAAAATGCTAAAGGAATGGCTTTGGAAAACTTATCAAATGAGCTCACAGGGGTCTGAAAATGGGCATGGAGGTTCAATTTCATGCCTACAACATATTGAACAACCCTAAATTTCATGCCTATCCATCCGGTCAAAGATAAAAACAATGAAAGTGAGTCATTTGATAAAATTAGGAAATATGCAAAATGCAGATTTAGGTAAACACCTCCAAATGGCTATCTTCAAAACATGTCAAAACTGAATTATGAAGGTTGAGACTCACTGTACATTCTTAATGAAATGTTTTTAACCCTTTCTCTGAGTGGTTTCTCCTAAAAAACAACTGGCCTCTTTTTGTATGCATTCAAAGTAAGCCTTCTCCGCAAGTTTTTAGGGGCAGTAACTTTGCGTCTTAGAGAAATTGTTACTTACTAACTCTAAATTTATCCAAAATTTGAGAGTACTAATAGTGGCTCTATCTGGAGATGCGTGCCCCATGTGGGCATGCAGAGAATTTAGAATCTCTTGGTAAAAGCAGAGCATTGAAAAATAAATCAGACTTTCTTCTCTTGACTTCAAAACCTGGCTCCTTATTGAGAGTAAACATACCACACGACTAAAAGGAAAGTGAATGTACATAAAGGGAAAATATTTACAAAAGGCCAAAAGCCCCTAAAATGGAATCAACTCTTACCTATTTTATACATCTAATTCTCATCTCCATAGATCAAAGGCAAACTGAAATTATTACTTGCATCAACATGATAAAAAACACTGCAACTTGTCTTCAACATATCAAAGAAAAAGCAATCAGAAAACTCACCATCAATTGGAAAAACCAAGTCATCAGAGAGTTGTGAATGCTGGTCATTGTGTGACACCAAAATATCACACCCATCACTATCACTGAATTGATGAAAAAAGAAACATTTCAGCTCATTGTCATGGCTGGAAACATCCATATTCTGACCATTAGTTTGCACCAAAGAACAAGCTTCTTTTGTAATAGAACTTTGCAAACTAAAATAGAATGTCTCGAAAGAAAAATTTGACTTCATAACATGAGAGATAGCTCATTGATCATTAGTTCTATCAGCATATTCTAAAAAATTATTGTTAATCAATGGCTTGCCTATTATTTGCAAATCTAAGAAAACACTTTCAGATTTATCACTCCCTTTGGCACCATAGTCTATATAAGAATCCATGACACTAAACTTGTCAAAATTTGAATGTATACCAGCATATGAATCTTCATACTCATCATACTTGACATTATCAAGTTTCTGATATCCATATGCATTATCATCTTGCAGAGTATCCAACCCAAGTATAGGAAAAGAATCAAGACTACATGTGTCATATTTGACACTCATCAAAATCATCAATATCAAAATATATATCCATTGGGCATGAAATTTTAGAGTCATTTTTAGATGCATACCTCTAAAAATCAATAGCTAAGAATTTTGCGATTTTCTCACTGCTTAGAGGGCATTGGAATTCATGTTTACCTTCCTTGGCTTCTTGCTTGATGCTGCAAATATCTTCCTCGTTGGAAACAAGGAGTGAGACCTCTTGGATCATATCATCTTGTGCAAATAAATCACTACAACAACTTACATCTGTATCATAATAATCATATTTTTGTTCACACAAAATTTCTTTAAATTGAAACAATAAATCTGCATCTTCATGCTGAGAAAAAGAAAAATCTATAAACTCAATGGAAACACTCCCACCTACAGTTTCATCTTCATCATCTTGTTGTTCATATACTTCATTGTCAGCATTATAATCACTAGCACAAGAAGACTCAACATCATCTACATAACTAGATTGATATTCAACATCCTCAACATTTTCAGATTCTGATTTCTCAATCGAATCTATCCATTCTATGGTATGTTTAATTTCTTCCTCTCTAAGAGATGCAAACCAATTTACTAATTCAGACACACAGCTCTAAAAAAAAATCTATCCATACTAAATTGGGAAACTCAATGGATGATATAAGCTTGTCAAGTCCATCACAAAACCTTTTATAAAACAAATAGTATGATTATTTCTTTCTTTCCCCTATCTCATATCTTAAAATCAATAGGGCTTTCTCTTGGATTCTTTGCTCTTCTAATGCAATATCTCTATTAAATTTCTCAAGCTCTAACTGGTAAATCTCAGATATAGAAAAATTATATTGATCCATTGAAACCAGACCTTCCATTGAACCATTCATTTAATAACAACTTATTTTGTCATAAAAAAATTATTCGACTTTATACAATCATTTTCCTCACATTACCACAACATACTTTTGATTTGGTAAATGAACTCTTAAAAACAAGAAGTATGGAATCCTTCATATCAATTTTCCCTTTTTCTTAGTGATTTTTTCACTTTATAAGGGGATTTTCTTTCTCATAAAAATAGAGGATTACCTGGACAAGAATTGCAATTTTTGCTCTTTCTTCTTCTTTACTAGATACAGGGCAGATCTAGAGCCTTTTTGTAGCTCCATCAGATTCTTTTCTTGCAGAGTTGCCACCTCCTTGCAGAGGAAAATTTTCAAACAACAAGAGCTATTTGCAAATAACATTTAATTATGGGTTCATTCCAACCAGAAAAGTCTCATAATCCTATTTTCAATTTGCTGCAAATAAAAACACTTTCCAGGCTGTTATCTCTCAAAGATCTAAAACAAATTTAAGATTCTTCTTCTTGACTCTCTTGCTTATAGTCAGATTCTTATATTGATTCGGCCAAGAAAGGAAACAGACATCTTAAACTTGTTGATCTTAAACTTCAAATAATAACTGATATCAATTTTACACTAGCACAAAACAACCAAGATTTTCCAAGTTCAAACTGATTCGCCACCCACAACAAGTATGGGATTGAATTTCAAAAACTGGTCTAGAAATGAAGTAACATAAAATTAATTCTTATGAACTTTAAAACACTATTGCTAATATCTATTTCTCCCCAACGGAGTTACCATTTTGTTAGTACTTTTTCTTGCGAAATCTGTATAAGCATCAATGCTTGACTCTATGACTCCCAACTCATGATTCTTGCAAGTAAAATTACTAATTAATGAGGATTCATCCTCCTTCTACTTCGAGATCCATAGACTCAGGTGGGTGTACCTCTGGACTTATTGTTTTCCAATAAATGAGACATTGGATTTAGGGTTCTCACAATGATTTACTAATGTCTTTTTCTACAACTGATGCAGAGCTTCAAAACCCAATCCATGATTTTGACAAGAGTAAACAACATTGTAGAAAAATGGCCAATGTGAGAAAGGATATTCATCCTTCATCTCTTTGAGTTTAAAACTCAGGCATGCTAACCTAAAGGATTTCGTTATTTAATGAATCACCAACAATGTATGTACTATTCAATACCGATTCTAAACATCATTGTTCTTAAATAAGAAATGAAAGATTATTCAATATTTGATTGATTGATGATGAGGACTACATAACTAGCAAAGACCAGTGCCTTGTCTGTTGGGCAACATCGTCAAATAAACATACATCCACAGAAAACCCTTTAACTCCAAACAGAGAGAAACCAAGTGAAGTGCCTTACAAATCACTCTTTTCACTCCAACACCTGGACATCAAATTCATGTACAAACCTTGAACCCTCAGAATTTGTCTCTAAGATTTACTCCCTCCTTGAAAGAAACTCAAAAATACAACTCACAACTACCTTATAACTAGTACATTAAAATGCCTTATAGATTAACACACAAGATTTCAAGACAAGACACAAAGACATCGACAAGTATTGACCATGGATTCCATTGTTTTTTCATTAAAGTGCTATTTGATTCATCATATTTACAAGATATAGAACTCAAAAACAAGACTCATAAATTAGAATACTTCCCAACAGTGTTAATTTCACCATCCTTGTAACAATAGAGAAGAAGAAAGATATAGGAGAAAAGGAAAGCCAGTTTCAGCAACCGACACTTGTCTGTTTCCAAGAAAATATCTTCTCCTCCAAGGAAATGATCTGATCTTCTCCTGTAACTACGTCTTCTTTGCAATCATCATCCTCAACAAATTTGATTCCAGGCATCTTCAAAATATGATTTTACTCTCTGATAAAAATCCTTCCGTGAAATCATATTTCTAGTTTGAAATAAAAATAATTCACAAGACTATAGTAACTATGAAGTTTCAATGCTTTAATCATGCACATTATTTCAATTTTTCCATATAATACCTTTGTCTATACACTTTTTCTTTACTTCCCTTTTTTTTATTTCTGCACAGACTATAGTCATCATTTTAAATGCTTTTACCTTTTAAATCTACACAATCCTTGTCTTGGAATTTCTCTTTTTATGCATATTCTTGCCCAGAATTCACCATATTTTTCCACTTGTCAAGTACAGGTTGGCTGCTCTTTAACTAGGTCTGAGAACTCTACTCTAACCATGGTCTATCTGTAGATTGGGAGATACAATAGGTCTCTAAGTCTCTAAATGTTGGTTCTAACCCTAGTTAGATCTGGAGATTGGGAGATAAGCCTTAGTATCATAATCTCTGAATAAACTCAAGCTTAACCTTTCTTTAACCTTGGGTTCATATGGAGATCACGTGACTTCTTAGTCTCTAAATCTTTGAAACTTTCTCTTATCCCTGAGTTTATTGTGAGATTGCATGAGAGCCCTTGATCTTAATCTCAATCAAATGACTAGGGTATGATCTGAGAATGAATTAGACTTAACTTCCAACATCTGGAGATCTGGCGTGACAGTTAGTTGACTGCTGGGTAGAATCTCTAAATGTTTGGCACTTAACCATTAGCATTTGGAGATCTAGTGTGATAGTTAGTTGACTACTAGGTGGAATCTCTAAATGTTTGGTACTTAACCATTATCATCTAGAGATCTGGTGTGGCGGTTAGTTGACTGTTGGGCAGAATCTCTGAATGTTTGGCACTTAACCATTAGAATCTAGAGATCTTGTGTGACGGTTAGTTGACTGTTGGGCATAATCTCACAATGTTTCTCCTAACTGCAGTTTCATCTCACGACTTCACGCCTTGTCGCCATGTGTCTGGCACCCAAACTGAGGCACCTCCTATGTGCGTGTGGAGATCCTCCTTCTCATCTTCACATTTTACTATGTTTGTGTTTTTCAATTTAAACAATATAACTTTCCTTCCCACCACCAATGTGGGATTAAACTTTCCAAGGTTTTTAAAACCTTTTTGTATTTTGGCACTCAAAATTATGGGGCCCACCACCTCATGCACACCACTGGCTAATGGGCCTGCCAGTGGGCATCGTGGATCTTTCTTTACATTACATACAAGTGAAAACATATAAAAACACAAGAAAAAACCCTTCCCCAGCACATGTGGGATAATTCTTTATCACTGAAAACCTTTTAAAACCTCCTTTCCTTAACACAACATCTGGATTAGAAGTTTAAAAATGCATTGGCATCTCTTTCTAATGTCTGCATAGCCTTTAATATGCGTTGGCCTCTGCTTGTTAAAACAATGTGCATGCTTTGGTCTTATTACCATGCGCTGGCTTCTAAACTGCATTGCGCAACATTTTAAGAGCACTGGAATGTTTTTGAAACATTTTAAAACCTCCTCTAATGAAAGATCATGTAGGCCACTTGTATTTAGTGCAGAATTCCTTTGTATTGTTCTCCATTGTATTTGCTCAGTAAGCTATCTCTGTTGGCAGGGTTGTAGATGTTTTTTAAATGTTTTAAAACTCTTTTTTTCTAGCGCAAGCTTCTGTCTTCCAAACTCCACACTCCCTTTTGAAAATTTGCTTTGTTTTTTAAAATTACTTTCTTCAGCGTTGACCTCTATTTTCCTTGCATAGGCTTTTGTGTGGCTCCATTTGCCTTGCAGCTATTAAAACTCATTCCTTGCATAGACCTTTATGCTCCACCTATGCAAGACTTCAAATTGGTTTTGATTCCTTCAACTCCTCTCTGCGCAAGGTCTCTTAAATAACATTTTCCTTGGAAGTTTTTAAATGTTTTCTTCTTCCACGCGCGGCCTTTGGCAAACTCCTTAGCAGTGCATTTGGATTGGTAGTTCTGTAAAATATTTTTTGTTTAACAGATTCACTACTACATATCCTTGTGTAGCTCCTTCAGACTATCTGCTTGCATCTATAAATATTCACAAACATTGCTTGTGCTTCAACACTTTATGTGCATCTAGAAGTCATGACAATCATGTCATATTTTTTACTTGACACATTTAGTAAGCGGTTCATCATGCTTAATTTGTGATCTCACATTCAGCATACATGTCTACGAGAGCATTCCCCACCATTGTGTAACAAAATACCCCTGTTGTTATGCTTGAATGGATGTCCATATTGTTCCCAAGCTTCTATCTGCACACTACCATAAATACTTTGTCCAATGTTGTTAAAACAAACATTGAATCTATTATTACACTCCATGTCACTTGCTAGGAGTTTCCAAGCCTTTTCAACATTCTAATCTATGCAATCCCAGTCAACACTCTAGCTTGCAATTAAAAATACCACATTTTTAGATCATGGTCCCTTGCAACATCTCGTAAAACAAAACACACTCCTTTTTGTGACCATCAAAATCAACCTCTCAGACTTTTGCACCTTACTAAAAATATAGTGAGTGGCGTTTGGAATTACTCTACAAAACTAATTAGATGGCTCCCATATGGCCTTTGAGACTGGTAATCTTACAATTTGATATACCAATATTCATTCTTTAAAATGGATTTACACAAAAATTCCTGAAATGAGAGCTCTTGATTGTCAAAGTTGGCTACTTTGTTATTTCTGCAAATGGGCATATTGAAACTTTTCTGGAAACCCACTCAATCACTTCCTTATAAAATATCATACTCTGCATTGGGAGACTGCCACCAGTTATGGACACTTAATTAGGAACAAAGACTAAGTGTCCAAAAGGGTTTGGTCCCATTCCAATATGGGTGCAAGTTTTCACGTACCAAACTTGGTCACTCTGAAACACTGTGTTAATGTGGATATCAAAATAACAGAAATTGCAAATGGATTAACCTTTGTAAAAATAAGGAATCATGCATTGAGGTCCAACTCCTGATCCTAGTAGAAAATTTTCACACAAGGAGCGCAAAGAAAGAACTCTCATCTCTAGACAATCATTCAATACAAATTTACCAACCTCTGAAGATGACCGTTCTACAAAATCAATTCTGCACATATTGGAAAACTGCATAGAACACCTTTAGTTTTGAATTCAAAAACTCACCAAATGCACACCTTATAATCAGAAACCTTGGATATAGATTCACTTTCACACAGGGATTATGAAACTCCAACTGGATTTCTCTAATGGTCAACAAGTCAACCAACACTAATCTACAAAGTCAGCACTTCTACTATTTTCTGAACTTAAACACAATAAAAATGTAGAAATTAGATTTGGAATCGGCTAGGCAAAGTGGTCAAATGGATTGACCAAAGTCTGAAACTCTTCAAATAATTTCTCTTCAGGTTTACAATGTAGGGGAAATTTCAATTATTCAGGGCATTCAACTGGGTACAAATTGGAAGACCTCAAAGTAGGACATTTCACAATTCTGCACTTGACACTCAAAGAAACTGAATAAAATACCATCGAAATGGCTTTCGAAAACTTATCAGCTAAGCTCACAGTGGTCTGAAAATGGGCATGGAGGTTCAATTTCATGCCTAAAACATACTTCAACAACCCTCAATGTCATTCCTATCCATCTGATCAAAGATAAAAATAATTAAAGTGAGTCATTTGATAAAATCAGGAAATGTGCAAAATGCAGATTTAGGTAAACACCTCCAAATGGCTATCTTCAAAACATGTCAAAATTGAATACTGAAGGCTGAGACTCATTGTACTTTCTTAATGAAAGTTTTGTAACCCACTCTCCAAGTAGTTTTCCTAAGAAATAATGGGCCTCTTTTTGTATGCATTCAAAGTAAGCTTTCTCCGCAAGTTTTTAGGGGCAGTAACTTTGCGCCTTAAAGAAATTTTTACTTAGTAACTCCAAATTTCTCCAAAATTTGAGAGTACTAACAACTGGATCTTTGGATATTTTAATAGATTCATAATGGGTGTCTAAAAACAGCCACCTTTGTGTTATGTTCCCTTCACAGTCAAAAGTTAGGCAAGAAAAACCCCTTGGATAGGGCTACAAGGAATTAGAGGACAATATGAGTTTGGGTGTTTGTGAGTGTGTATGAATCAATCTGGTGGATGATTCTCTGTCCATAGGACCCTGGTAGGGTGTATTGAGAGTTAGATTGGTTGGGTGAAGCCATTGGTGAAGATTTTCACACTTTGGTTGGAGTTTAGGGAAAGTGTCCCTAGTAAGCATCGAGTGACACTTATTGTCGAGTGACTATTATTGTCGAGTGACAGTTATTGCTGAGTGCCAATAAGTGTTGATTTTTCTAGTGTTTGATGAGTTTTCATGTATGTTCCAAGTGAACCAGAGGTTTGCTAATACTCGGTAGCTTCCCGCTGTGCACTCTGCATCAGGTGGTATCAAAGCACAAGGATTGGTTTTGGGAACACATTTGAACCATGGAAGAATAGGGTGAAGAGGAACTCCCTGTAAGGATGACAAATGTAGAATTGGAAAACTTGGTGAGAGAAAAAGTCGGTAGAAGCAGAAGGCTTGAATCAGAATAGGAGAGGATGAAAAGTAAACAAAGAAGGAATTTTTTTGAGGAGTTAGAATAGGACGAAGAAGAGGCTCATGTGTTATAATAGAGGAGAGATACCTATGGATCAGAGACCCCTCCCAGAAGCCCTTGAAAGTGTTAAGAGGAAAGACAAAGTGGATCTACCAATATTTTGTGGTAAGATGAATCCAGAAGAATGCATGGAGTGGATAGAAGTATTAGAGAATTATTTTAAATGTGAGGAGGTATCCAAGCACCAAAAGGTGAAGTTGGATAAGTCAAAGATGAAGGGTCCATCCCTTAGTTGGTGTAAATTCATACAAAGTGAGAGGGTAGAAGAAGAAATAAACCCTATCTCCATGTGGAAGAAGATGGTGACTGAAATCAAGAAATAGTTTGTCCTTGAGGACTATGAAGTATTCCTACACAAGAAACTTTAGAATCTAAGACAAAAGGACCTTGATGAAAATGCTTATATAGAAGAGTTCCATAGAATGACTCTTAAAGTAAAGATACCAGAGGGTGAGAAACAAAAGCTAGCAAGGTATTTAAATGGTCTTAAGTATAGTATCCAAGTTGAGCTTAGTTTGTTCAACCCTGAGACTATCCACAAGTGCTATCTGTGTGTGTGAATATTATACCTACAAGCTGCAACACAACACTTCAATATGTCATTGCATCAAAGGTTAGAAATATGAAAATCAATTGAAAAGCATAAGGAAACAATAGAAACTGACATATTGCTTCCTATCTAAGAAGAGTATGATTTAAGCTAAAATTTCCCTTAGATTATGCATTAAATCAGTGACACATTCAGTCCTAGAATGGAAGATTCAATTGAGAAATAAAACTAAATATCATGTAATTCATGATTAAAATGATGCAAAGATTCAATTGAAGCACAAATGAAGATTATCTAATTAGATATGTGAGATTATGAAACAAAAATGACAACATAAGAGTATAAATAGAATTCTAATAATTAGGATAGCATAAGATTGCATTCAAATTTCTAAGATTAGGGGCCAATTGAGCTCAAAATTCAATCCTTTTATAGAAGAATTTGAGGAATGAGTGGTTGAGATCAAATTGTGAGGAGAGGTGAGGATTGAATATTTGGTGATCCATGTGAGTGAATTCTCATTGGTTCATGGATTGACTTTCCATGTGCAAGTGATGAGTTGTAATTAGAGAATTTATTTAATTCCTTTTAATTAATTACTTTAGCCAATGATTTAATTGGGTTGATTTGATTTAAATAGCCCAAGGTAATTAATGTGAGTTAGTGATGAAATAACTTTGATTTTAGGATATTAAATTAATTTTGATGAATTATGCCAATAAACAAATAGTTGGATTGACATAATTAGGGTTATGATCACATTTAGGAGAAAATAGGGTCTCTAGCTAGAGTAGACCAAATTAGGGTGGTTACACTATCAAATGGAAATAAGGGTTGAGGAGACACAAAGAAGAAAAGGTGAACACAATAGCAGAGGTAGAGGGAACAATTTCAAAGGAAGAGGTAGATTCAATGGTGGGGAATCATCTTAAAGAAGCCAAGGTGAATCTAGTAGTCAGGGATCATAGGGAGAGACAAGTAATAGAGGTTCTTTTAGAGGAGGGAGATCAAATAGTATGGGAATATTTGGTGAGAGATGACCTAGTGTCTTCACTGGTAAGTGTTTCACTTGTAACCAGATTGGGAATCAATATTTTAGATGTCCTGAGAAGCTTTGTACAAATAGACAAGAAGGAGATAGAAGAGTGCATTTGACCCAGGAGGATTACAGTCAAAGTGTGTCTTCTTATCACACCACCACTTCAAGGCCTGCAAATATAAAACAAGGAGAATGTCTCATGATCTAACGGACACTCCTAAGGGTACCTACCACTTCAGAGCCACCTCAGAGGAGGTCATTGTTCAAAACAAGTTGCAAAGTGAACAAAAAGGTATGAAAAGTTATTGTAGACTCTAGATCCACTGATAATATTGCATCTAGAGAGTTGGTTGATAAATCAAAGTTACAAAGAATCCCTCATCCATTCCCTTATAGAGCCTCATGGTTGACAAAAGAGAAACAAACCCTCATTTGTGAACAAGTTTGGGTAGAATTAAATAGGAGAATATGTAGACAAAGTTTTGTGTGATATCACTGAGATGGATGTGTAGACACCCTAAAATGGACAGGCTTGCGACTTTACATTAAAAACACTAATTTTCATCTGTTAATTAATGGTTTTTTAATCATTAATTAATCATCTATTTTCCCCTAAATTCATTCCCCAAATCATCTAATCAAATTCCCAAAATAAAAATAATAATTAATTTTATTTAATTAATTAGCTTTAATTGATTAATTACTATTAATTAATTAATTAGCTTTAATTGATTAATTACTATTAATTAATTAAATAAACTCAATTTACTATAGTTTAAATTTAAATATTTAAACTTACTAATTAAATTCTTCCAATTAAATTAATTTAATTTCAATTAAATTAATTTAATTTCATCAAATAAAGCAATTCTTAATAAAAAAGAATTCAATTATC